>APFE031261081.1:4448-52071 GCA_000404065.3 Pinus taeda
CATTTCATAAGCAGTTAGAATTCCATGTAGCTGAGACATAGTAAGAATTCGTAGATTTCCTTTTCTTCAATTGCAGATACTTTAGATTCAAACTTGGGGGACAATGACCTTAGAACCTTTTCAACCACAATAGCCTCTTTTATTTCTTCACCCAAATTTTGCATGCAATTAACAATATCATCTACCCGAAGAAAGTAGTTAGCCACACTTTCATCATTATACATCTTGAGATTCTCATACTGAATCCTGAGAGTTTTAATTTTAGCACGCTTTACCTGTTCATCTCCTTCGTAGCTCAAGACAATCTTGTCCCATATTTCTTTTGCTGATTTATATTGCATAACCTTCACAAACTCTGTTTGAGATAAACATCCCAGCAAGGTATTGACTGCTTTAGCATTTGTTTCATATTTCTTCTTTTCGGCTGCATCTGTAGGAGTAGCTGAAGGAAAAGTGTAGCCTGTCTCTATGATATCCCAAACATCTGTACCAAGAGATTAAAGATATGCAGTAACTCTTACCTTCCAATAATTGAAGTTTGTCCCATCAAAAATCGGTGGCCTAATAGATGCTTCCCTCTCGTAGTTGCTCATGATGAAAGATCTTCCTTCAAGCGATCAAGCTTCTTCAGAAGGACTTGCTCTAATACCAATTGTTGGAAATAAGACTAAGAGGGGGGGGGGGGAATTAGTATTATCAAATTCTTTTCTGTATGCCTTTCTTAATTCAAACTTCAGATATGTATTATGAACTTGTATGTCAGTACCATATAATAATGAACATGAAATAAGAAAAACAGATAGTCACACCAAAAAACACCAGATATAAGGTGAAAACCCAATGTGGGTGAAAACCACCTGCTGCAATACTCTCTATATTCTTAGAAACTTTTTTTACAATGATTTTGTACTGGTGCAGTCCTTTACCAGTACGCAGGCTACAACCTGCAGAGAGCTACAACTCTCTCTCGTTTTCCAGTCTCTCCTGGAAGGGAGCTACAAACCCCTACTTCTTTTCTTACAAGGACCACTTTTCATAAACATCAAATGATCATCAAGTACATGTAGATTTCATAGTCAACTACAGTAACTAGATCAACAAAACAGAACTAAACCCAGAACACCTTATCAACAGAAAAATTCAGTCAACAGAAAGTCATGAGACAGATACGCAATTTTCCTTTCTCTGGCCTACGTCGCTACCCACTTCACCTTCTGCTTCCTTGTGTATACCCGCAGAGTTTCTTCTACTATGCCGTGTGCCCATGCACTGCTTCTTCTACCGCGCCGTGTACAGTACACACCCAGATACACTATCGCGCCGCGTACTGCCACTGTAGTCACGCACTCAGAAAGACTATCAAGCCGTGTACTTTTACTGTGCGTACGCAGCTGAACCACTGTTGCGCTGCGCACCCACACAGCCCTTCTTCTTCTGCTTCGGCGTACCCACGCAGTCACCCTTCTTCTTCTCTGCTTACCCACACAGTTACCCTTCTTCTACTCTGCGTACCAATGCAGTTACCCTTCTTCTGCTCTGCGTACCCATGTAGTTCGCCTGTTTCTACTCTGCGTACCCATGCAGTTTTCCTGTTTCTGCTCTGCATACCCACGCAGAGGCACCGTTAAACACCTGCGTACTTCTAATTAGGGCCGAATTTGCAGATCACTAGTGTGCTATAGTTAGTCAAATGCCCAGATCTGATCATGTGCTCGAGAGATCACCCTTCACAGATTCGCTTTCCACTTCACTTTCATATAGATCAAGCTTTTGAACCAATATCCCAATATTTCAGGTCTTAAGATATTCAATTTGCAAAAGATGCTTAGCCAAGGGATCTCCTTTTCTTTATATAATCAAGCTCCTCCTAAAATCATGGATCATTACCACGAGCCAAAACCATAATAACACAAATACCGTCAGCTAAATACCAATGATTAAACATAAGAAACCCCACATGTGCTTTTCTCTACCTTGAAGTGAGTGCACTGTGGGTATGCACCTCCTCAAAGGCTGACCTGCGTTTCTGGCCGCGGTCCCTTCATGGTGTACCTGCGGGTACGCATCTTCTGAACTGTTCTCCTACGTACTTCTTAATTTTCAACATATTGAGAGCCTTTCCACGGGTGTTGCCATCAAGTACAAAATCTGTAACATATAGCCATACCAGAAACATAATGCCAACACTCACCAATTCCTTGATGTAATGAAATCTTGTGTCCATGTTTTTCGTTCTCTTATGAAACACTGAATTCTTTGATAATGCAATAGCTGAGCTATTGTCACAAAAAATCATTGTTTCTTTTTCCTGCTCTTGCCCTAAGCTCCTCAACATCCTTCTCATCCAAACTGCTTGACATGTTGTTGTTGTAGCTGCCACATATTCAGCCTCTCCTGTAGACAATGCTACAATGGACTGCTTCTTAGAAGCCCATGAAATGGCTCCTGAACCCATGTGAAAAACATAACCGGAAGTGCTTTTCTGATCATCTACACTTCCAGCGCAATCACTATCAGTGTATCCAACTAAATCTGAATGTTCTGAGACATTATATAAGATGCCAAAACTTTTAGTACCTTTAACATACCTCAGAATTCTTTTTGTTGCCTTCCAATGTGCTTCTTTTGGCCTCTCCACGAATCTGAAAATCAAACTAACAACAAACATTATGTCAGGTCTAGTTGCAGTTAAATACATAAGGCTGCCAACTATACTCTTGTACAAGCTAGGATCAAAATCCTTGCTGCTGTCCTCTTTGCTGAGTTTTAATCCCATTACTGTGGGAGTGATTGCAGCCTTGCATTCTTGCATATTAAATCTGCCCAATACTTCATTTACATATCTTTCTTGAGAGATAAAAATTACATTTTCATTTTGATCTATTTCTATTCCTAAGAAGTATCTCAGCAAACCCATGTCAGTCATTTCAAATTCCTCTTTCATGAGTGCTTTGAAACTTTCAATAAGACAAACATCATTGCCTGTGAAAATAACATCATCAACATACAATACAACAATTAAAATTTTACCATCATTTTCTTTGATGTAGACGGTGGGTTCTCCCTCACATTTGTCAAATCCATTCTCCAGTAGATAGGAATCTATCCTACTATACCATGCTCTTGGTGCTTGCTTTAGCCCATAAAGAGCTTTCTTCAATCTGCACACTTTGTGTTCTTCACCTTTCTTCTCATAGCCTAGAGGTTGTCCAATGTAAACCTCTTCCATTAACACTCCATTCAAGAATGATGACTTCACATCCTTTTGGTAAACTTTCCACTTGTTTTGTGCTGCTATGGACATCACTGCTCTCACGGTTTCCATTCTTGCAACTGGTGCGAAAGTTTCCTCATAGTCTCTCCCATACCACTGCTTGTATCCCTTGACAACTAGCCTTGCCTTGTGTCTTTCAATTTTGCCTTCAGCGTTGCACTTGGTCTTATATACCCATTTGACTCCAATGACTTCCTTACCTTTTGGTAGGTCAACCAAATCCCATGTTTTGTTTCTCTCTATGGCATTCATTTCCTCATCCATAGCTTCTATCCATTTCTTATCTTTAATTCCATATTCGAAATGAATAGGGTCATCAACATGACAATATAAAGAAAACAAGGAATTCATTCCTTCATCATAAATGTCACTTAAATTTCTGAACTTCTTACCTCTTTCATTTGGTGTACAAGTGCTTGAAGATGCACTTGAATTTCCACTTTGTGGTGTGCTTGGAGAAGCACTTTCATTTATCCTCAAGGGTGTTCCTTGTTGTGCTTGTGTTGGCGCTGCTGTTTGGGGATGTATTTCATCCATCTCCTCATCATGTTCATCATGAGACAAATAATTTTTAACATTCACTGTTTTCTCTATGCTTCCATCCCAAACTTCCTCCTCAATGAATTGAACATCTCTGCTCACAAAAAACTTCTTGGTAGATGGGATGTACAACCTGTAAGCTTTGGATTCCTCACTGTATCCAATGGAAATACATTTCTCCCCTTTGTTGTCCAACTTCCTTCTTAGCTGATCTGGAATGTGTGCATAAGCCACACATCCAAAAACTTTGATGTGGGTGACTCCTTGCTTTCTCTCACTCCATGCTTCTTCTAGCACTCTATTCATCACTGCTTTTGTAGGACACCCATTCAAAATATACGCTGCACAATTTACAGCTTCAGCCCAATAATCATTTGGCAAATGCTTTGCCTTCAACATGCTCCTCGCCATATCCATGATTGTCCTGTTCTTCCTTTCAGCAACTCCATTTTGCTGTGGAGTGTACCTAGCTGTGAATTGCTTATGAATTCCATTTTCTCTACAAAACCGTAGGAATTCTTTGGAGATATATTCACCTCCTCTATCAGTTCTTAGAACGTTGATATGTGCGCGCTTTGGTTCTCTACAAGTGCTTTGAAATTTCAGAATTTTTCAAACACTTCACTTTTGTTCTTAAGGAAATAGACCCAATTTTTTCTAGTAAAATCATCAATGAATGTTAGAAAATATTGGCTGCCTGCTAGTGATGGAGTCTGCATTGGTCCACATACATCTGAGTGGACAATCTCTAAGGGTGCCTTTGCCCTTAAGCTTTTCCCTGATGGAAAACTTTCTCTGTGTTGTTTCCCCAATATGAAACCTTCACAAAGGTTGTCCGGTTTCTCTATCAATGGTAATCCTCTTACCATTCCTTTTCTACTTAACAAGTTAAGACCTCCAAAGTTGAGATGTCCAAATATCAAGTGCCACAACCAATTTTCATCCTTTGGCATGCTTTGGAAAGCCTCTCGGGTAACTGCTGTAATTACTTCTTTGTTTTCCAAATATGTTTTTATTCTAAGAGGAAACATCTTGTTCCTTGTCATCTTCACTTCAGCAATACATCTTTTTCTGGGTGCTATATCCATGATGGTGCATACATCATTCTTAAAGAAAACATTATACCCCTTATGGACAAGTTGTCCAACACTCAAGAGGTTACACCTCATTCCAGGGACATAGTAGACATTTGCTATGGTTTTCTTTTCACCCTTCTTTGTAAATATTTTGACTTCTCCTTTTCCCATAATAGAAATTTTGCTATCAATCCCAAGTGTGACTTCTGATTTCACATTTTGATATAAAGCAGAAAACATGGCTATGTTTGCTGTCATATGGTTGTTGCAAACTGATTCTAAAAACCATAAGTCTTCACTGTTTGTTTCAGCTTTGTTACAGGCTAACAACACATTATCTTGACTGATGTTTTCTCTAGTGACATTGGCATTTGGTCTATTACCCATATCATGATGTTTCTTCCTACATTCATTGGCATACTGCCCATATTTTTTACAGTAATAACATTGGACATTGGATTTTTCATACCTTTGTCCTTGAGCATGATGTAGACCTCTTTGTTGGTTGTTGCCTTGGCCTTGGTTCTGATTTGGATTGTTGTCTCTTCCTTGAGCATTTGCTGGGCTGTTCCTTCCACCTTTGTTTTGGCTTCTGCCTCTTCCTCTCTTGTTTCCTCTGCCTTGACCTCTTCCTCTTCCAAAGGACATCTGGGTCTTGTAGGCTTGCTCTAGAGATAAGTTTTCATTTCTACTCAACCTCTCCTCACGTGTTATCAGTGATGCATGGAGTTCATCAACTGAAAAGTTTGAGAGATCCTTTGTCTCTTCTATGGTGGTGAAAATCACATCAAACTTTGAGGGTAGGACCCTCAAAAGTTTCTCCATAATCCTCCTTTCTTCAAGAAATTCTCCATGAGTCCTCATTTGTGTGACCAAACCAATCACATGTGTGAAGAATGAGTCAATATTGTTTGACTCTTTCATGTTCAGATTCTCAAATTCTCTCCTCAGCAACTGTATTTTTGTTGTCTTCACCTTCTCCATGCGTTGATACGCTGTCTTGAGAGCTTGTCATGCTTCTTTGGATGTCTTAGCTGCTGCTCTCCTTGGAAACACACTCTGGTCCACTGCTTGATACAAAAATACAAGGGCTTTTGAATCCTTCTTCCTATTGCTCTTTAATAGATCGTTCTTTGCCTGAGTTAATCTATTAAACTCATTTTCATCTGCTGGTTCTTCAAAACCATCGTGAACTAATTCCCATAATTCTTGACAGGCAAACAGGGCTCTCATGGTTATTGCTCAATAGTCGTAGTTTTTCCCATTGAACTGTGGGAATTGAGGATTAACCATACCCATGCTAGTGCTGGTGCTAGCCATTCTAGCACTCTTTAACTATGCTTCTAAATCCTTGACTGTGTATTTAAAATACTCACTGTTTCCTCAGCAGTAACACAAAAAAAACTTTGAGGAATACTTGAATCCTTTTGCCTGAGACTTCACTTTGCTGGAGAAGATTTACTGCTGCAACAAAAATCCTTCCTTCAGCTTCTTGAACACCTTCAAAAAGCCTGAACCTGCTCTGGTACAACTGTTGGGGAATTTTCTGGTAAAATCCCAAAAGCAAACATTAACTGAATACAGAGCAATGCTCTGTTCAGGGAAGCAAATAAAATTTCTGAGAACACAGATTTTTCACACCAATAAAACCTTTATATTCATTAATAAAAAACTTGATACATATTTCTTCCTCTCTCTCTTAGAGGGATTCACCAAAAACAAAATTACCCTGCCTCTTGTACAAATGATTTTACAGTGCTATGTAAAATCTTCTTTTCACTGTTGTGTGAAAAGTTTTTACATTCACACCAATAAAACATTTATATTCATTAATAAAAAGCTTGATACATCTTTCTTCCTCTCTCTCTCAGAGGGATTCACCAAAAACTTTTCACCAAAAACAAAATTACCCTGCCTCTTTTACAAATGATTTTACAGTGCTATGTAAAATCTTCTTTTCACTGCTGTGTGAAAAGTTTTTACATTTACTGTTGTAGAATAAAAATTCTTACATAAGTTTACTACTGTAAAAGAAATTCTTTCACATTCACTCTTGTGTGAAATTCTTCATTACATTCGAAACGCTGGGTTTTCACATTTCATATTCAAAAAAAAAAAATTACATTGCCTTCTCATTCGTTTCAGAAAACAACTACAAGCACCTGTAAGAAGGAATTTTAAATGTTTATTTGCTGCCGCAAGTTTTCTTTTCATTTCATCCCCGCTCTGGTTTCAATTTTGTTTACACTGCAGTGGGCTCCCCTGGTTTTCCATTCGATGCCGCGAACACCATTCTCTTTTCGTCCCGTGTGCAATAATAATACACAGTCAACACCGAAACAAAACTATATGGCGTACATACCATATGGGTTAACAAAAAATACATGCCGTATGAAAGTTTTAAAGATTTTACCTAAGACTATGACAAGTATTAAATGCATTGCAATAATAATACAAAATCAACACCGAAACAAAACTATATGGCGTACATACCATATGGGTTAACAAAAAATACATGCCATATGAAAGCTTTAAAGATTTTACCTAAGACTATGAAGAGTATTAAATGCATTAAATGAAACGTGCGGAAAAAACCAAAATTAATGTTCTGGCAGGTTGATGAAGATCCATGTCCGTTGACTTGATCGGAGGCAATCGAAGTTTAGTGTCCGGGGAATGGATGGTTTCGTGTTTGTACACAGGACGCGTGTGAGTTAGTCCGTGTGTTCGGAGCCCCTCTGACAAATACAACTTTTTCCAAAAAGCAATGCGAAATGATCTGGGAGTTTTCTGGAGTGGTTTTGCGTTGGGGTTTAATGTTCTCACACGGCCGGTGAAATTACGGTTTCAACAATAAATAATTAACATTTTATCTCTCTCCATTGAAGTTCATTTAGTTTGGATGGAGGATATTACGCTTTTGACAGTGCTTTACAGTCAAAGCAACAATGGCATTTATAATTATCATTAAATTTGTAATTATTATTAAATTTCATATAATGGTAACGGGAGAGCACTGTAGGCTTATAATATCTATACAAAAATTTATTCACATGGTCGTTATGTCAATGCATCTATTTGTTGCATTCATTATTTTTTAGGGAGAATGTGAATAGTATTACTTTTTTGGACATTGTTAGCATAAAATAAATTACGTTTTATGAAGTTACCATAAAATATGTTACGATTTATGAAAACTTAATAATCAAAATGTAAAATATGGTTAGAAATTCAGGGGAAATTAACATGTGGACTTTTCCATTGAGCACATCTTAACATAAAATATGTTACAGTTTATGAAAAATTAATATATTAAAAAGTAAAATATTGTTTGAAGTTCAAGGCAGCTTAACATGTGGACTTTCGCATTGAACACATGTTAATTTAATTCCTGCTTGCATTGGCCACTTGTTAAAATCCTTTATTCCAATAATTAATAACAACATAATATAAAACAGGGATATGGAGGTATCATGTAACATTTTCTTCTCATTATTCATAAAACTTGTCGATAGGTATACGGTTATGAAAATAATGTGGTGTTCTCCAACCAGAATGTGTCACTGGAGCATATATCAATGTACATGGATAGTGCCAAATGTATGTGTCATCATATGTGTCGTTTTCCACTTGACAATTGTAACAGCATGAAGGTTATGTCATGGTTTACTTTTCTCTAACCTCTCATTCATGTATAAAGCACATGACTTTGTTAAGAAGCACCTTTTGCTTTGACCTGCATTCGCAATAATAAACCAGACTTTAATTCATAGCAACTGCAGTGCTGGGCTAGACTTCACTCCACAATCAGTTACCACTACAACATTAAACTACTTTCGATTCTTAATAATGTGTAGTAACTGATTCTGGAGTGGTAGCTTACCTAGGCCTATAGAGCCTGTGTGTCCGGGGAAAATCTCCTCCTTCGAAGGTGACACACAAATGAACCGTAATAATACTTGGGTAAGGTGAATTGCACTGAAGGGATGAAAGTATGGCCAACCTCTAGTGAGCAAGGAAGGAATGGTGGTTGTCATACAGGCCACTCCAATCTGGGTCTCTCTCTTGCAACCTGTGCATAAAAGGAAGAGAAAAATGAAGGAAAAAATTAAAAAAATTAAAAATAAAAGGTATATTGGTATACTTGCATGAGACCTCCAGCACATAGATGCACTTAGTTTGTTTGTGAGGTGTCTGAAAATCGAAAAACTGTTAGAATTTTGCAAATGATCGACTATGGATTTATCTGAAAACAATGAAACCAAATGACATGATTTATCTGGAAATAATGAAACAAACTGACAATTGTGTCAAGAGGAGCAATGAGATTATGGAAGAGGGACAAACTAGTTCATAGAGATTGATTCTATTTGTATCTCTATAACAATAATTTTTCGGGATACAAATCGATCAAGATTGAGTTTCATCTGTTTATTTTACCATTGACTATGAGACCCTGTCATAGCAAGATGCACCGGAAATCTCTCTCTAATGAGGTAGTCATCAACATATTTTTCATTCCAGGCATCTTAGAAAAAGTAGCAAGAGAATTGAGAATGGGAGAGACATAATATGTTATGTTAAACATTAATTAATTCATTTTTTTACCAGGGGAGCGTCGTGTTATGCTTTCTTTATTCTTCAACAAAATCACAGTTTACAAAATAGCATAAAGTGATGTTTTCTTAAATTTCTTTACTCGAGATCATGATCTCATTGTGTGTTGATAACCGTAGCCTGTTATTGAGCATGCATACCTGATGCACAACTTGGAAGAGCATGAATTTATAATTAACAAAACTATGAAGCACTTATCTGAATGTAATGGTAGTAGTATGTAGATCCAAATTAGTATTGTATGTTAAAAAATTAATAAGCCTTAACAATGGAAGACGCCCGTTTTGAATCCTGGAAACAAAATCTGGGTCATCTCTAAATGACTGTAAAACAATCGGTGTGAGTGTACGTAGAGCTATAAAACACTGACCACCAAATTAATAGAATAGTTCAGTGCATCCATAAATGATGCCATCATATTTAAAATATATATGAATTTATCACAAGAAGAGATACATAACATATAATCTACGTAAAGATTTTCATTGTCTCCGCATTGAAAGAAACAAAGATTCTCAATGCACACAGGCAACATGAGGAACTGTGGCTCAGGATATTCAACTACATGCAGAGAAATAAGTCATTTGAAGCTTCCACACAGAGAATGGGTTAACAGGAAAGAGAATATATTTCCAAATGAAATCTCGTTGATCTTAAGCAAATCGGACAAGACTTATAATTGTTGAAAATGTATCAGCGTATTTCTTAATAACTTATAGTTTTATACGCAGCAGATAGGCTTAAGGTTGTGTGGATTATGATGATGACTCTTTACTGAAAACTTGAAGACAAAGTTACATTTCTCAATTCAACTAGCCTTCTAGAAGTACTTTTCGGTAGACGTCGAGAATACTCTTTAAGTCAATTCGGTGGTTTGGTTCCCCAAATGTTATACTTTCATTTGCTAATCATATCGCAGGTCAGATCATACTTTTGGATTGCTAGAATTAGATTTCTTTATTATACTAAAGCAATCATTCTCTTTCTTTCTGGCCTCTGCAAAACTAGCATGAATTAGCAATAAAAATGTTACCCTGTCTTTCTGATGTCATGTTTTTTTATATATATTATGACTATTTAATCTGAACTCCTCTATTTGGCTTTGTTGATCAGTCCCTAATGCTCCCTTTCTTTTGGTAATATGCAAGGGACAACACGGGCTACGCAAGGCTATTGAAACGTACCATCCATGCAAAAGTGTTGACGTCTATGGATAACATATGTTTACATGTTTACAAATGAGAATAGGCACTTTATAAGCCCTAATATGTAAAATATTTAATTAACATAATATGCCAAAAATTAATGCTAAGTTCGAGTAGCATTGGTTCATTTGAACATGGAAATATTTTTATCACTTATACTTATCTTAACTTTCACGTCGGTATGGGCCAAATGACACCTTATAATTTCTTATTCATTAACAAATCGTTTTTTACGATTTATTTCTTATTCATTAACAAATTGTTTTTTACTATTTAAGGAATGTAATAATTTTGGTTATAACTTTATGTGAAGAAAAAATAAGACCAAGGTCATGGGACTTGTATTTCCAAGGTGAATGGTGGGAAAAACATCCTAATGGGTGTTGATTTTGGTTATTATGGCTAATGGAAATTGGCAAAGGTAATAGCAAAGACTTTGGAAAGGAAAAACGTATTATTTGGCATTATATTTATGAAAATAATCTAAATTAAGAGAAAGAATCGGAAAAGTCACAAGTTTCATGTGAGGAGGAAAATTAAGAAAAATAGTGGAAATTGAAGAAAATAGAGGCCTCATTGATAAAAAGGCTTCTCAGTATCAGTTGGTAACTTTGGTCAGTTTAGTTTTGGAGCTCTCTCTCTATTCTCTCTCTCCCTCTCTCTCCCTCTCACTCTTCAACAATTAAAGTTTTTTTGAACACTTCAACATTGGATTAATAAAAGGAAAGAAGGAAAAGAGGAAGAAAATATGAAGCAAGCAAGAGAAATTTCAAGCAACTAGAACATGATTATTTGAAGGTATCGATTTGCATGTGTGGTTATGCATGTGTATTTTTAGTTCTCTTGCTTTCATGGGCATATGTTTTTCCAAGTGTGACCTTGTTGTTCAACCTATGCTTAGATAAAATTAGCTCAATCAATAATATATTCTAATAATTTGAATGAGGGAAATTATATACATATTTATAAAATTAATAGTCTCAAGATAGGAATTCTATCTTGGACGTACACTAGTGTGGTTGAGATATTCTCTCAACCACACACTAAACTAGAGAAAACTAAATCCCTATTATATAGGAACAAACTCCTCAAATGGAGAATTATAACCATAGACAAGTAGGAATTAATTATTTCCAACTGACCCCTTAATGACTACTTGTCATGATAGTCAAATCCACCACCATCGCGAATTACATGTACAAAACTTCCAAAAACACAATCTGCCTCCCTCGGACAGATCCACAACTTCTTTGATCCCGCAGATCCGATCTGCTTCTCCCGCAGATCCCCTTGAAGGTGAAATGGCGCGATCCTAAACGTAAAACCCGCGCCCATCGGCGCGATTAATGGCCTAACAGACGCACCAGTTGGCCTTCCTGGCGCTGTTGTCAGCGCGGAAAACGCACCAATCCCCTTCTACTCAGAAAAAAATCATCTGAGTCCGAGCCAGGTGTTACTGCAGTCCACCTGCTCCTACGAGCACAAAGCTCCTGTGTACACACAGCCACAAAGGCAATCTGCCACCACCGAGCAAGTTCGATTTACCACCACCGGGCAAATCCGCCAACTTCAATATGCCAGCGCCGGGCAAAACATCAATCTGCTTCCATCAAGCAGATCACAGAGCTCTGATTCGCCACCACCAGGCAGGTCCGATCACGAAACCCCAATTCGCCACCGAGCAGAAATCTCCACATGCCACCACTGGGCAACTCATGTAGCCATAAGGCTTTATAGATGGTTTCTGGCTCACCACCAACCATCACATTACAGTGACAAAAGATGGTTTCAGGCTGACCACAAACCATTACAAAGTGGTTTTGAGATCACCACGAACTTTCAAATGTGTTTAAAAAGGCTTACATTTCATTCAACATTTTGGAGTTTCTGGTACATACAAAGACTATTACAACATGCTAAGGAGTTTATTCCACAACCCACACTAACCCAAACAAACATCTACTTTGTTGTCCACCATAAACATTATCGTTGCTCGTTTACTTCATCTGTGAGAGGTCCACCAGAACACAGGCACTCATAGCCCCACGAAGAGAACACAAATTTCCCTTCAAAAACAATTTTCAAGCATACTGCCTCATGCTTGCTAACACCCTGCAACATTATCTCGATCATCCTCCAATCTTTGACATAACTGTCATGTCTTCTCATATCTAGTAATAAATCATTCCTGCAAATAGATTTGTCTATTGTTGGAATGGAAAATTCCAACATAGATTTACACTGGTGACACTAGTTTGCCAAGCTAAATGTCACAACAAATAAATTAATTCTTTCAACCAGGTTTACATTACTCACATGACCATTCTTAAAACAATATACAACATGACATAAAAAAAGATATGTTGTTGCCAATCAGGACCACATTCGCAGACGACCCTCCCGAAAGCAAAGAAAACAAAAACAACAATCCAATTATTGTTAATCCTCCTTTGTGCCACTTTAATATCCCCTGCTTCATTTTAGACACACGAAACAACTAACAGTGCAATTGCGCCATTGACGATTCGAATCTGCTGAAGCGAAGCAGGATCCTTCGAAATGTACCACAATGCGCCAAAAACCAATGCATATAATTGAAATAGTAGGGGCATAAAAAAAAAAAGGAAGAAGTGCAACAAGGAGTGCAAACACCCAGGGTAAAAACCTCAGGCTTGATGTCGAAGGAAAGTGTGTAAAGACCATAAAGACAGATGCACATGTCATAGCTCCAACAAGCAAGGCATGTAGAATGGGAGTTTGAATAAAGAACTTAGCACAGATGTAGATGCCAAACGTGATCCCCACAACCACAGCGTATAGTAGTCTAAGCTCTACAATGTACTGCACTGGAATAGTTTTGGTGAATGCAGCCAATGAAGCAATAATTGTTGCTATAAGTAACCATGATGGCCAGGATGGTTTTTCGGTGATTGAACCATAGATGGAACTATCATCCATAGACTGCTCAGGTATGTGCATCAATTTAGATTGAAATGACCATGTCTCTGGTAATGGAGGCTGCGTAAATATAAGCAACACACCAACAACCACCACCAAAAGTAGCACGCGCTTCACTAACTGAATGTGGGAGAAATGCCGTGCAACAATTCGAACACATGCTAGGCCTGATAACAGTACAATAAATCCCAAAAGTAGACCATCTGATGGTGGTCTTCCATTCCACCACTGGAAAGCTTCAAAGATTGTTTGCCGACAGTAATAGACAGATATAGTAACAACAACAACATGTGAAAAACCTTGCCATGGTTTCATTCTTGAAGCTGTTTTACCCTTGTCTTTATAAAGAAGCAATGGAGGAGACACAGCCAACAATAGGATGACAGTAGCCCACAGAACAGTCTTTGAAGTGAGAACAAGCATTGACAATTTTGCTGCGTACAAGCACGTCAAAATCCAAACTGCCTTGGGGCCAATTCGATTATCCAAGGCCAATCTTCTGACCGAAGTCAAACCTAAAACTGTCGTTGTGATAACCATGTAACTGGGGTAAATAAAATCATCATCAAAACCAAAGCAATAGATGCTAGTATAGGTATATGATCGATTCTCAATATAGCAGACTAGCAATGTGTGGATTATAAGACCACATTTTGTCACAACACGAGGCTTTGGAGGAAGAAGCACTAGGCCTGGAATCACCATGGCCAGCACAACACTTGCAATGATGAACTTGCAAACGGATCTGAGTGCCATACCAGCTAACCAAATATTGAGATCCCAGTAGTTGTGCACAACAAACCATACCTTGCAATTTCAATCAAATTCGCAGAGATCTCCTCCACGGCAATCCAACATCGATCCAAATTTGATCGCAGGCCCGACAGCTTCCTCTCGTGGTTAATCAGAGGAGCAACCGATTCGATCTGAGCAGGGATTCAATTGAATTTCCTGCGACATCCTGCACGTCTCCTCCATGTCCAGTGATCACCCAGCAATAGATGATCCACCTCACGCAGCAACGATCCCGATCTCCTCCATGGCCATCGAGCTCATTCAACACCATCGAGCTCCATCAAATCACAAGCTCATAGGGTCGGCTCAGCAACATGATTTCAATCAGCCGCAAAAAAAACTAGATCCAACAATTAAATACATTGTTGACCATAGGATCACACTCATAGTGGTAACAAAAATACCATCGATCTCCCATCTAACCATCTGGAGAGATTGTTTACTGCAAACAATGAGATCATTGCGGCAGTCCTGTAAATCCTGATGCAATGGAAAACCGAGCTGCAATAACAACAAATGAAAGAAACCCTTCTTCACCGCAAGTCTGCCTATTCACTCAACACATCCATAAGTCTCAGACAGTGGATGATGGACAAACAAATACTAAACTCTTTATTTTCCCTCAACCCAGGAGGGGCTAAGCCCAGGAGGGGCCAGGCCCTCACAGGCTCTGATACCAAGATAAACTTAGCTCAATCAATAATATATTCTAATAATTTGAATGAGGAAAATTACATACATATTTATACAATTAATAGTCTCAAGATAGGAATTCTATCTTCGACGTACACTAGTGTGGTTGAGAGATTCTCTCAACCACGCACTAAACTAGAGAAAACTAAATCCCTATTATATAGGAACAAACTCCTCAAATGGAAAATTATAACCATAGACAAGTAGGAATTAATTATTTCCAACTTGCTTGTCATTTCTGGATAGCCATGGTGTGATGGGGTTCTCATGTTTTGGTTGATTTGGATTCTTGGATGGATTTGACACTGAGTGAGGTGGAAATCTAAAAGAAATAACACATGGCCTAGTGATCCTTGAAGCGAATTGTGAATTGCGACAAATCCTTGGCCTAGTAATCCCTAAACTTGACTTTGGGTTGCGATAAAGAGAGATATTATATTTCCTCGGTGGGCCTAAGAATCCTCGATCTTTGAATGGCATGATATATGGTAAATCCTAGAGGTGGGTTCCCTTGATTAGTCATAGGAATCCTTGGTCGATGAATGGTAGGATATATAGTAAAGCCTCAAGGGTGGTGTCTCATTTATGGCCCAATGATCCCCGAAATAGACTATGGATTGTGGTAAAGCCTAGAGACTGGGAGATAGTAAAATTTCTCACAGTGTATGTGGAGAAATCTAGTGTCATCCATGTTTTTTTAGGGCCTAGTGATCCACTTAGGATTACAACAAATCCTTGTTCTATTGATGAGGATGAGGTGATTTAGCTTCATGAAGCACTGGTTGATTTTGTGGTTATGATTTCCAGCTTCATGGTTTGAATATGGCATGGGGGTGATTGGTTGAAAGAAATATTTGGTTCACTCAATCTATGGTGGATCATTCGTGGAAGTCCTAAACTTGGTTGGCTTATGAATTCATTAATAAGAGTTCCTTGTCATTGTCATTTCATGTGTAAATTCTGTAGTTTACATGTGGACTTTACGATTGTTGTATCCTTGTCATTTTTGTTGTTTATATGTTGGTTACTAATATGTTTTATGACAATGATGATGTATGGCTCTCATCATGTTTTAATTTGTAGATGGATGAACAATAAATATATGACGTACTAGATCATATTGCAACTAATGTGATAAGGCATTAATTCTTCTTAGCGAATCTCAGATAAGTATGAGACCCCTATATTCATATTTATTGTTATAACATGTAGATTACATGTTCATGGTGTGTTAGAGGAAATGTCTATCATGGATAGGCTTGGTTAAATCTAGTTCTTGATCAATTTTTGTGTTTGAGGCTCTCTATTGGTGTAATTTATTGTCTTGGAAGGTCTCATTAAGTTCTAGGCAGTGGTATGGACACTAGCCTTGAAAAAAGTGGCTTAAATCTCATAGTCTCTAGCACAGAATTGGCTGAGAAAAACTGCATTCTCACCCTTGCAAAAATTGTGGGAGTGACTGGAAGGTTCTAGTCACATGAAGGCCTTGTCATGGGATAGACTTCGAGTTTAATTCATTGAAGGGATGGGATAACTCAGGGGTGGGTCACCTAGAGTGGTAGATTACATCCTCAGGGTCCCTTAGAACCTGAGGGAGGTCTATAAATTGTTGGTTCATTGGTTCCACTAACTTAACTAAACTTAGGGAGTTCAATCATATTAGAGTAACTCTTTGTAACATGTTTATATCAGTGGACCAATTAGCATGAGTAACTATGGGAGGAGGGTGTGACAAAGTGGTATGAGAGTGTGTTTCATTCTCATTGGTTGGTGTCTACTCTTTGTTCTCTTTGGGTGATGTTAGATACCACAGAGTGGTATCAGATCATGGTTCAACCATTGGACTCGATGCGTGGTGTGTTGGTCCTGCATGCATGTAAGTTTTATATGTGTTCTTTATGTCTGTGGACTATGTGCATGTTGTGTATGCATGGTGGTGGTTATTTTTGTTATTGTGTCACCATGTTGAAGTGGATGAGGTTGTTGTCGGGATGTGTTTGTCATGAATGCACATCGGTTGTATATGAATTTTTTATTCATTTCAGTGTCTATATGTTGTTATGCATGATTTTTCATGCTTATAGTTATGCATGTGTAGTAGGTAAAATATGCATTGTGAAGCCATTGTATTTATTTGGTGTCATCATGATCTTGTTGGTTGTTATGATGCTAATGTGTTAGTTAAGGTAGAGTAGGACATGCAGATCATCAGAGAGAGGTTGCAACACTAAACCTTGAGGTAAAAGCAGCTCATCATACATGATTGTATGTTAGGCATGCAGGTATGTTGGTTAATTGTTATAAGAATTAGGGTTATATACATTATGGTCATATACATGCTTTTCAATTTATTGTTATTGTGGTTACATGCATGATAGATTCTAGTTGTTTAGTGTGGTTATACGCACATGCATTGAATAGTGATGAATGATAATAACTTGTTGTTATATGCATTGTAGTCATATTTATGGTGATTATGATCATTGTAGTTAAGATGCTGATATTATGTGTATCCTTCTAACCTAGATTGGCCTATGTAGATGGTTATGGTTATGATATTTAGGTATGAGCCAACATATTTGGGAGATTTTGTTGTACTAATCTAGATTAACAGTGTAGATGTAATTGTTGTGCTTGAATGTTAATTGTTTATGAGTTATCATGTGAACAGTTTAGCTAGTTATTGTTATGGATATCAAGACCTTATTTATGTTTGAGTTGATGTGTTTGTGAAGTTATATCGTGCTAATATAGGTTGATTGTGCAAACGAGATAGCCTTCCCTGAGATACATTGAGGTATGAGTTTAATTCTGTCATATACTTGGTGTTTCTGTTTGATTATGTCATATATTTGGTGTTTGAGTGTTTGATTATGTCATCTATTTGGTGTTTGAGTGTTTTATTGTGTCCTCTATCTATTGTTTCCATGTTCGATTAGTAGCGTGATATAAGATTTTATCTATAAGATTCCATGTAGAAATGATCTTGTTTTAATATTATCATTCTAATATAAGATGTGATGAGACAGTTGATATGCACTTGAGTGTCAGAGGATGCTAGTTAGAGTATTGTGATCAATGACCATGAATTGATTCTTAATTATGACATGGTTATTAGACTTGGTAAAGGTTGATTTCAAATTGATAGATATGTTGTCTTGATCTTTGGAACATGTGGTCGACATGTGTGTTTAGTTATAAGGAAGCATACTTGGCACAACAAGGTAAGATAATTGGTATATTGTTATATTTATTTATGCACTGATAATTATGTGTTTATGGTACTATGATATAGGGAGCTGCATGGAAAAGGCACTGCCATGAAATCTTGAAGAAGGCTTGGGTTGATCTTTCCTTTGGAAGCACTGGGAACCATGGAAAATAATTAATGGTGTTTGTTGTCAATATTGTGCTTTTGGTATTTTTTGATTTGTTGCACTTGATTTGTGGCTTTGTTTATGTTTGGGACAAGGATTTGCTACTTTGTTTGTAGTGTCATATCTTTATTGGTTTTCATGGTTTCCTTATTGTTTATCTCTTGGTCTTGCCTTTTATGTCTTGATGGTCTTAAGAATTGGTTTGGAAAGAGGAAAGTTAATGGAGTTCAGGAAGAGTTGAATGAGACATGAAAGATGATGAAATACTGAGACTAAATTCGATGGCAGAGTAAAGGGAAGTCGAAGGAAAAGCTATGATATTCTGTTGAATTGTTTGGGTCCATTGGGATAAATGGATGATGGTAGAGTTAGTCATGAGAAAGGTAATCAAGTAAGGTAAAGTGAATAAACTTGTGGCATCAGATGCATTGGCTATGTTAGGAACTATCGTTCTCAATGCTTTTCATTCTATGCATGCATAAAGGATGTTCTCTTAAACTTAACCTTATGATATCTGGTAATTATATTGTGTTCATGATTATGATAATGTGAATATATGTATATATCTTTGTACATAAGTTGTTGTTTGATAAGGTCATCAGGAATTATGATTTTTTTATGCTAATGTTTATATGTATATATGTATGTATGTATGTCCTTGTCTCACAGGGTCATCGTGAATCATACTTGTGAATGAATGTTTGCGTGTGCAAGTCAATGGCATGAAGAGGTTCCTAGTTTATGAGGAATCAAGTGGGAAGACTAACCTTCAAAAATCTATGAGGTCAGTATCAAGTCAATATGAATTGATATTATATTAATGGATACATCAGTGAAATGAAAGCATTGTGCTTTGCAACATACTGGGACAAACATGGATAGTAGAAAGACATTAGAAGCAAGGTTTCTTGGTAGAGACAATGTAGTTTTGGATGTGCAATGCTACTATTGAGTATATGTTGTGCATGTTGTATATTCAATGATTGTACTGATGGTGTTGAGTTCATGTTGTGTATATGGTGTTGTGTGCATATTGCACAAGTAGTGTTGGGTATAGATGGTGTTATGTACATGTTGGATATGTGGTGTTGTGTACATAATGCACTATGCACATGATGGATATGTGTTATTTTGTGCATATGGTGTTATGCGCATATTCAATATGTGTTGTTATGTACATATGGTGTTATGTGCATGTTGTATATGCAATGCTATGTATTTATGGTGTTGTGTGCATGTTGTACATGTGGTGCTATGTATGTATGGTGTTGTGTGCATGATTGTACATGTGGTATTATGTGCATGTGGTGTTGTGTACATGTAAAGCATGTGGGGTCATGCACATGTCATGTATGTGGTGTTGTGTACATCTGGTATTGTGTACACGTTGTACAAGTGGAGTGTTGTACATGTGGCATTGTGTACACGTCGTGTAGGTGGTGTCGTGTACATGTGATATTGTGCACACATTATGAAAGTGGTGTTGTGTCCGAATGGTACAATGTATATGTTGTACATATGGTACTGGTGTATATGTGGTATTGTGTGTATGTCATATATGTTGTGTTGCGAGCATGTGGTACTATGTATGTGTATTGTGTAGTTGTTGTATCATAAAATTTGTATTCGTTGTTTTGTACTATGTGTAGTACATGTATTATGTGATGTTGTACATCAAGTATAGATGTATGTATTATGTTGTATATCAGATGTAGGTCTATGTATTGTATGGTGTTGTATGTTGTGTTTGGATGTATGTGTTTTGATATACATTATGTATGTGTACATGGTTGAAGCAAAGGCACTGGGTGTTTGTCAAGTGTGGAAACCAATCTCGTGTGCTTACGTAAAGGATAAAGGACCAAGGTAGAACAAAAAGACCGATTAAAGGATAAGTATCAATATTTCATTTTAGTTTTATTATGCATGTGATCTATGATTATGGTTTATGATGATTACATGTGATCTTGGATTCTGGTTTATGATGATTACATGTGATTTACGATTTTGATTATGATGACTATGTTTTAAGCTAACTGGATGCAACATGTTTATAAATGATTATTTGGTTAAGAGCTGGTTTGACTTGTGTTATGAGAAGTAAACAAAATTGAAAGTTTACCTTATTGACAGGCCACCAATAAGGTATGGTTTAATTTATTTGAATTTATTTTGAGTCTAATGGAAATTATGTGATTGGTATAGGAAAGAAAGGTAATGTCTAACTGGGATGGTTGAAAATGACTGCAAGAATTAATAACATCATTGAAAGGAATTGGAACATGTAGCAATATGCTGTTAAATCACTTTAGGAGCATGAAAATTGGGGGGCACTAGTACCGTATCGTGTCCATTGATTGAATGACCATGCTATGACTGGTATGATGGTTTTGAGGCATGGATATGACTTTGTTTTTAGATATTTTGATGCAAGGAAACCTTGTCAAGAGAGGGCCTTCTGGAGGGATTGTGTAGCAGGGAAGGGAAGGTCGAGAATGGATTTGCTTTTGTCATTACCATTTCCATATGGAATCATATCCACATTGGGAGTGTGCCCTAGAATAATGAGTTGATAACCGTTCACTGAAAGGACAAGTGGTACAGGATTGTAGTGTTGGACATTGGATTCAACTTTTCCATTAGTAGTGGATTGTAATGCTCTTGGAAAGGAGGTGAATCTTGGTACTACTTTTGAGGGTGGGGGTGTGAGCCTCTAGATTCCCTTGTTGCAAATGTAGGCATCATATCCTTTTATTTCTTGGTTAGCACTAGTACCGTATCGTGTCCATTGATTGAATGACCATGCTATGACTGGTATGATGGTTTTGAGGCATGGATATGACTTTGTTTTTAGATATTTTGATGCAAGGAAACCTTGTCAAGAGAGGGCCTTCTGGAGGGATTGTGTAGCAGAGAAGGGAAGGTCGAGAATGGATTTGCTTTTGTCATTACCATTTCCATATGGAATCATATCCACATTGGGAGTGTGCCCTAGAATAATGAGTTGATAACCGTTCACTGAAAGGACAAGTGGTACAGGATTGTAGTGTTGGACATTGGATGCAACTTTTCCATTAGTAGTGGATTGTAATGCTCTTGGAAAGGAGGTGAATCTTGGTACTACTTTTGAGGGTGGGGGTGTGAGCCTCTAGATTCCCTTGTTGCAAATGTAGGCATCATATCCTTTTATTTCTTGGTTAAAAAAAATGTGCATATATGTATATGTGTACATTATTGTAAATATTTTATCATGTTGGATATATAAAACCCCATAGACAATATGGTTATTTGTTGGTTGAAGAAAATGTGCATAAGTATATGTGGTTATTGTGAATATTGTAATGCACTATGTTATAAATATCCAATAAACGATATGTTTTTCATGCTTCAGTAGTGGTCATTATAAATACTGCAACGAGTTGTGCTATAAATATCCATTGGCAATATGCTTTCTTTTTAGCAGTTTGTTGGTTTATAAGTGTCATTAAACACTGAGGATAGTGTTCCCCCAAGGGGGAGTTTTCAGTAACCGGCCTGGTTCAAATTCATGTAAAATAAAAGTAGAAATACCAAGGTAATGGAACATGTATTCTAAGTTGAATGGTGGGGAAAACATCCTAATGGGTGTTCATTTTAGTTTTTATGGCTAATGGAAATCGGCAAAAGAAATGACAAAGGGTTTGGAAAGGCAAGATGGATTATTTGGCATTTCATTTATGAAAATAATGGAAATTAGAAGAACAGGAAGGTGAAAGGTCACAGGTTGCACACGAGAAGAAAAATGAAGGAAAATAATGGAAATTGAATAAAATAGAGGCCTCATTAATAAAATGGCTTTTGAGGATCTGTTGGTAGCTTTTGTATGTTTAGTTTTGGACCTCTCTCTCTATTCCCTCCTTTTCATGTATAACTTCAAAACTGGATCAAGAAAATAAAAGAAGGAAAAGAGAAAGAAAAGATCAAGTAAGGAAGAGAAGGTTCAAGCCGCTACAATGAGATTATTTGTAGGTAATGATTAGGATGTGTGATTTCCTTACTAGATTTAGCATCCATGGTTATAAATGTGTGTTCTTCGTTCTCTTGTTGTCATGGGTACATGTTTTTCTAGGTGTGATAGTTTTTTTAGCCTAGCCTTGCCATTTCTAGATAACCATGGTGTGATGGGGTTCTCATGTTTTAGTTGAGTTAGATTGTCAAATGGACTAGAAACCAAGTGAGGTGGATCTTTGAAAGAAATAACACATGGCATATCGATCGCTAAACCAGAATGTGGATTGTGGTAAAGCCTTGGCCTAGTAACCCCTAAATCATAATGTCGGTTGTGGTAAAGATAGATTTCTTATTTCCACAGAGGGCCTAGGAATACTCGACCAATGAATGGTGGGATATACAGTAAGTCCTAAAGGTGGGTTCCCTTGATCAACACTTAGAATCCTTGGCTAGTGAATGGAAGGATATATAATAAATACTAGAGAGTTGTGTCTCGGCTATGGCCTAGTGATCCTTGAATCAGACTATGGATTGCAAAAAATATTAAAGAATAGGAGATAGTAAAATTCCTAATGGTGTAGGTGGAGAAATATAGTGGCATCCATGCTTATTTAGAGCCTAGTGATCCAATGAGGATTATAGTAAATTATTGTTCTATTGACGAGGGTGATGTTGTTTAGCCTAGAGAATCCCTCGTTGATTTTTGGGTTATGATTCCGACATTCATGTTTGGAATATGGCATGGGGGTGATTGGCTAAAAGAAATATTTGCTTTAACCAATATATGGTTGGATGGTTCGTCGAATTCCATACCCTAGTTCACTTATGTTGTCATTAGTAATAGTTCCTTCTCTTTGGTATTTCATGTGTAAATGCATTGGTTTATATGTGGATTTTATGGTTATTGTAATTGTTCCATTTCTATTGTTTATATGTTGGTTATGAGTATGTTTTATGACAATGATGATGTATGGCTCTCATCATCTTTTGATTTGTAAATGAATGAAAGATGAATAAATAACCTAATAGATGATAATGTAATTAATGTGATAAGGCATCAATGATTCTTATGGAATCTCAGATAAGTATGGGACCTGTATACTCAGATCTATTATTATAACTTGTAGCTTACATGTTCATGATCTATTCGGTGAAATGTTTTTTG
The DNA here is from genome assembly GCA_000404065.3 of Pinus taeda. NCBI lineage: Eukaryota > Viridiplantae > Streptophyta > Pinopsida > Pinales > Pinaceae > Pinus > Pinus taeda. The sequence goes on from APFE031261081.1 coordinate 28,139, forward strand.
TGGTTAGGCTTGGTTAGGTCAACTCCTTAATCAATTTTTGCGTTAGATGATTTTTCTTGGTGTCATTTATTGCCTTGGAAGGTCTCATAAAGTTCTAGGAAGTGGTATGGAGACTAGACTTGAAGAAAATTTCTTAAATTTCAAAGTCTTTGGAATAGAACTAACTGAAAAAGATTGTAGTCTCTCCCTTGCAGGAATTTTCGGAGAGACTGTAAGGTTCCAATCACATGGAGGCCTTATCATGGGAGTGATTGGGTGTTTAATTCATTGAAAGGATAATTTAACTTAGGGTTTGGGCACATGGAGTGGTAGATTAGCTCATGTGGGTCCAAAAGCACCTAAGGGAGGTTTGTAAAGTGTTGGTTCATCAGTTCCACTTCCTTAACTACACTTAGGGAGTTGAATCATATCATAGTAACTCTTCATTGCATGTTTACTCCACTGGACCAATTAGCTTAGGTATGTGAGAAGAGAGTGTTACAAGGAAAAAGTGAATTAAAACATGTACAACAACACCTTCGGTTCAGTCATCTATATTTTTGTGCACTAGCTCATATTCGAAGATAGATTAATTACAATAGTCCTTGCTTCCTTATGGTAGGGAGTAATAAGACAATTTCAATTAAATTACAAACATCCCATTTAATTCAGTGACAAAACTACATATGCCACCTTATGTTAAATTATTATCATGACACATTTTAAATAGTCTCTAATTATATTGATAAATATACCAAAAGAATTCTATTATTTGCTAGTAATGTATATTTATGACCAACTTTTATCTTTGATTAGTATAAAAGTTATTAAGGATTATTTAGTTTATACAAATATATTTTAATATAAAATAAAAAAGTATATAGCTAATTTAATTTAAGATTATTATTATTATTCATTTGAAATCTTTATTTGTCAATATGTGTTTATATTTAAATAAAGTGTTTATATTTTTTCCAAGAGATTCTACATAATCTTGGAAAGGGTTTTTTATACACTTATTCCCAAGATTTAAGTAATATTTTATTATTTGGCAATTCAATAATTATAATTATTAAGTGGATGAAAGGTTTGAACTCCAATAATATTTTTAATAAGTAGTCAATGAACAAAAGTTAGAAATTTATCTAAAAATATTTATGTGCTTTTTTCTTTTCATTAATTAAAAAGTGATGTTAAATTTTTTTTAAAAATATATATAATTGTAAGGCGTCCGAGAGCAACTCACCTCCCATGTCACCTGTATCACTTTGAGCAGTGAATTTTCTTCTTAGATGATTGAAATATTATCTTCCGTACCATTGAAAACCAGTATTAGTCCGTTAAAATGGATAACAAGATTCTTCCATACCATATTTGTTCATCTTCACAGATTCTCTCAATTGGAAGCAGCAGTTTTATAAGTTTTGTTGGCAATTCAAGAAGATGGCAATGTTGAATTCAAGAAGATAGTTCCATATTTTGAAGTTGGATCTGTAGGACTCTGGATCTTCCAAGTCTCCACAACGGTCGCACTCCTTCTACATTATTTCCCTGCACATAACTATAAAATTCTCTTTTTGGAAGCGGGAGGAAGTTGAAAAAGCGAATTGGACAATGTTAAACCTCCTCATGGAAATTTAGGATATTCAAACACATCAACTTTTTCTCGTTCTCTCTGAGATGTTGAACTATATGTTCCAACAAAATTGTTGCACCAATATTGCTCTGCAAATTTAATGTTCAAGTGACATCACACGTTCTCATATTATTTACTCACCTTCTACACTTTAAACTCTAATTTTTTTCCACCATTATTCATATGCAGCCTCTAATTACTAGTTTTATTGCAGTGGCGCATTGAAATTAAGTAAATCTTCGAAGTGGCCAGCACGAACAGGGTGCACTATACTCTCTCCGAAATGGAAATGAAAAATTTATTAAAAACAAATCAAGGAAATAAAAACTTGTTGCATCTCAATTAAATTCATCAAACTCTCTACAAAATTCTCTCACTTTGTTTTTGCTTTTAGGATTATATTGATATTGTGTTCTAGATTTTGACGCGTTCGGAACGAAGAATTTATTACAAAAATCAAACAAATATAAACCTCTCACATCTCGTTAAAATTCATCACCTTCAAAACCCTCTCGAAAATTCTCTCACTTGTATTTGTTTCTAGGATTATATTGATATCGTATTTTAGATTTTGATAGGTTTCCTTTATAATTCTCATGGAATTTACAACAAGATGTCATTTAGTATTTGGAATTTTTTTTATATTTTGGTTATATATATAAATTTTGATGGAATTTACAACAGAGATGTCATTTTATTTATTTGAAAGGCTTTTTATAATTTTTGGTTATAATATAATATTTATAAAAGTTCATGTTCTCTCTTGTATAGTATATATAAAAAAACGACAATGAGTGACCATTATATCCAATATTTTTTTTTGTTATTGAATATTTTTTAAAATAATACATTGCAATTATGTATTAAATATAAAAAGAATTAAGAATCTTTGTAAAAAAAGAAATATCCATACATAATATTTGCAAAATAAATATTTAAATTATTTTATTCTGTCTATATACAAAATTGATATAGAATTATGTTTTTAGGGGTGGAAAATCCAAGTAGAGAAACCCAAAGGACCACTATATCCAGGAAAATCCAAGTAGAGGTACTTAACAAGATGAACTCAACCAACTGAGCTATCCCTTGGGGCTGATATAGAATTATGGTATTTATAACTGGTAGTAAATTATTTATTTTTTCATATGTTACATGTCAATTGAATTAAGCAACATGTGATATTAATAATATTAATTTTACACGTCATTTTTAATTTCTACACAAAATATAGAAGAGTGCAATTGCTTAAAATTAACATTGTTATTATGCTTACCATGGTTAATATGCTTATATTATGTGTTTAAAAAATATTTAATAATAAACATATTGTGAATAAAAAAACACCATTGAAATGCTTTTAAAGACATTAACTACAAATATAAGTAGATTGATGACAATTACCTATTAAGCATTGAAATAATTAAAAATCTCAATCATACCTTAAATTAGAGATAAATAAGTACGTACAACGTACATATGTATTTATATTTTTATATTATGATATATAGATATATGATTTATGAAAATAAATATTAATTATTTTATTTTTCTCTATATAAAATGAATAGAATTATGTTATTTATGGTTGATAGTAATTTTTTATTTCTACTTCTATTTTATATTTAATTGAATTACACATCATGTAATGTCAATAAGATTATTTTTACATGACATTTGTTAATTCTATACAAATATAAAAAAGCACAATCAATTAAACTTATCATCATTAATATGCTTATAATAAATGTTTCAAAAATTTAATAATAATCATATTGTGAAACAAGACAAACACATTTGAAATGTTTTTGAAGATATTGACTACAAATATAAGTAGATTGATAAGATTTTCATAGAATGCAATATTATAAAGAATAAAAATAATAAAGACTAATAAGCATCCTAAAAATACTGTCTTCTGTGTACTTAAGGAACCACATATGGCTAGGATTCTAATGAGGAAAAGCACTAAGGCTATGTACCCTACTCAAACACATTTGAAATGTTTTTAAACATATTGACTACAAATATAAGTAGATTGATAAGGTTTTCATAGAATGCAATATTATAAAGAATAAAAATAATAAAGACTAATAAGCATCCTAAAAATCTGGTCTTCTGGGAACCACATATGACTAGGATTCTAAAGAGGAAAAGCACTAAGGCTATGTACCCTACTCTTAGCATTATTTGAACACTTCTTGAATCAAGAAATGGATTTTTATTTACTATAGTGCATATTGATTAATCAAATTTTTATTTATTTAAGAATAAAAAACAACAAATTAACATTCAACTTAATCACATCTACATTTTAAATTTCATTTAACATTTTCATATTATTAAATATCTCATCTTCCTAAAAGGCAACTAATTATAAGGAAAATTTGAGAAACCTAAAAATGAATATATAGGAAATAGTAAAGAATATTATTTCTTTTGCATTGAATTTATATTTTAAATTATATTTAAAAGTATTTATAACTTTATTTTTTATATATTTTTAAAGGATATAATTCCATGAATGCATTTCAGAAACCCTAGGTGTGTTTTGGTAATTGATATTCCTGTGTCTAGAAACATTTTGGATTTTACTAATGCATTTCAGAGACCCTAGGTTTGTTTGGGGTACTTTTCAAAAAAAGGAATAGGGATTCCTAGGTTTTCATGATCTAAAATGCATTGAAAAATAAGAAGTATTGTAGCTTTATTCTTTCCTATTTTTTATGCTATGTCATGAATGAATTGAATTAATGGTTTGGTCTCATGTTTACAACATCCTAAGTATGGTTTCTAGAGATGTACTTCAAAAATTCACTTTCTGTATCGAGTAAATGTCAATATTGGTATATAAATTTGGCATTTTTTGTATGTATTTATATGCCCAAATTTAAGAATATGTAAAATTAATCAAACTTAACATATCCCCATATAAATACAAGATTTTACACCCTAATGTTCCAAAAAAATAGTATATTAGCTTTGCTATCATGAACGTGAATAAAGAAACAAGGTACCTTTATCTCAAGGCCTGCATTATTGTTTCCCCAAATGAAGCATTTTATAGAATACAAACAATTATAATCCATTAGAATCATTTTATAAGTATAGAATAGTTACAAAAACTCAATCACAAGTCTATTATATTTTTGTTTTATTTTTGAGGTGTATTTAATAAATTTAACTGGCTCCAAGGAAAACCTCTTATTGCATTAGTGGATTGCATCCCTAATGAACCTTGAGTAAGATGGTGTGCCCCTAGTAGAGAGTTATAGGAATTATCTATCCAGTAGTGAACTAGACAAATGGCAGTGACGATAACAACTAGTCTAGTTTAAATTGACAACAACAACAACTGGTTGAGCTAACTATCGGTTATAAATATGGTGAACTTATGATTGACACAGATTAATGGATGAAATTGTGAGTTAGCATATATTTCTAATGCATGTGAACTTCCTTTATACATAATAATCATAACCAAAACATCTAACAAATTGTGACACCTTGAAACATTTCAAGCATAAAACAATTCTCTTAAAATTGAATATATATCTCGTGGAATTTTATTTTCCATCCACGTGGTGTATGAGAATTGTACTTGCATAATTGTTTTATAGCAGAGCTTGTTGGGGTGGATAGGAATCTCTCTCATAAATTGGAGAACCAAGTAAGTTGTTTATTATTCTTGTTATGATTTGGTATCAATTCATTATTATGCACTATAGTTTAACTGGATTTTATAAGTTCATGTTATCATGAACCTATTTGTGCTCATTATGATATCTAGTGTTATCAATTATCCTAGGTTACAAAATTATCAAAGAAAGAGTATATTTAGCAAGTGATATTATAGTTTACAGACATATAACTTATTAATATTGGGGATGTTAGACTACTATATTGGAGTAATTTGACATTTATAATAGTTTGAAAAGTCTTTGGCCACAACATTTTACCAAAAAATGTAAATTTTGGTCTGACAGGTCCTAAAGTAACCAGCAAAATCCCCTGATGAGTGCTCATCCTCTCCAACGGGGCCCTTATGTAGCACAACAAGGTATTTTACAATAATTTTTCTACGTTAAATTTTATGTTGTTTACCTACCTTAGTTTACAAGCTCGAAGTTCTAACAACTAACAAAACCCATTGTTTTTCCTCAGTTGGAGGAAACTGATTGATCTCATTCTCACTATGAACCACACATATCCTAATCATGACTTGAGGTACTTCATTTATATTTTCCTTTTAAATGTTTGAATTTTTTTATTTTACAGGGGTTGTTAAGCACGAAAGGATAATTGGGTAATCCCAATGTAACCTTGTTGGGCTAGTTGGCAACCCATGTATATATCCTTTTCTTGGAGAGTGTCAAAGGTTGCTAAACAATTTAGAAAACCATTTCTCTTTAAGGTGTCAAGAGTTTCACTAGCTCCATTTATTGTCAAATTAAGACTTTTTTTATTAGCACTATTGGGATTTGAATAAGAGGCTACCTCATTGGTCTTGGATGGCCAACTATGGACCTGAAAGTGTTTAGGGTTCAAATTTATAACTTTTATAGTGCTTCAAAATAGAGGGTCCATGCATATTCACATTTTTCTTTGTTCCTTTTAATTTGTTGCCCCCATGCAACATGGTACAAACTGATAACTTTTCCAAAATGTGTGGATTGAACAATGTGAAGAACAAAATTGAAAATTTTTTGATTGACGCAGGGAAGGTACATAAATGCGCATGTAGAGTTCATTTTTTGTTTTTATTTTTTTTCATGTATCATAGATTCTCCTTGAGTAACTTAATGTTGGTTTTTTTTATTGCGTGAATTACAAGTGTGGTTTGCAAAAAATGGGAGCGATAAACTTATTCATTGCATCTATAAAGTTGTAAATAAGGTAAAACTATACCTGAAGAGATGCTAGACAAAGTAAAATTGATCTACATTACACCTATTAAAAAAAATTCACCATTTCCATGCCATATTCACTCTATATTCAAGTCTTAACCTATCCCAACCATGTACAACACTGAGAGAAACTCAGTCAGTATATAAAGGTTATAGATGGTGTAGTCAGCTTAGTAGCTTTAGAAAATTTTTTTGAACTATTTGGTTTAATGTAAAGAAGTAGAATCCTAATATTGTTAGTTTTCAACTTTTTATCGACATGATAATTAATGGTTAATTTCCCTTGCAATTGATTTGTTTAAATGGACATTTATAAAAAAAACATGAATGTTTCTTTTGGTATTTTAGCGGGATTTTGTTATCTAATAATGATTTATTCATTTGGAAAACTTGTGATTGACACACAAATTAATGGATGAAATTGAAAGTTAGCTCAATTTTTTAATGCATGTAAAATACCTTTATACATAAGAAATTATAATCATAACTAAAACAATTAACTGATTATGACTCCTTCGAACATTTCAAGTATAAAAAGCATTCTCCTAAAATTTAATATATATCTCATGGAATTTTATTTCCGATCTTCGTGTTCTGGTGTATAAGCATTGTATTTTCCTAATTTCTTTATAGTAAAGCCTGTTGCGATAGATAGGAATCTTTCTTGTAACTTGGAGCAACAAGCAAGTTATTTGTTATTCTTGTGGTGATTTGATATGAATTCCTTACTATGCACTATAGTTTGACTCAATTTTACAAGTTCATGTTATCATGAACCTATTTGTGTTTGTTATGATGTCCAATGTTATCCATTATCCTAGGTTACAAACTTATCAAATCGAGGGTAGATTTAGAAAGCAATATGACAGGTTATAGACATACATCGGATTACTATTGGTGATAGACTATTATTTTGGAGTAATTTCACTTTTATACCACTAGTCATTAGCCATGATGTTTTACCAAGAAATGCAAATTTTGGTCTGCTAGGTCCTGGAGTACCTTACATAATCTCTTGATGAGCGTGCATCCTCTCCAATGGGGCATTTATGTAGTAAAACAAGGTATTTTATGATCATTTTCTTGAGTTAAATTTCATTCTTGTTATAGAACTTGTTTTACAAGCTTGAATTTATAAGAACTGATGTAACCAATTTTTTTGTGTCAATCAGAGGACATTGATTCATATCATTCTTACTATGAACCACATATATGTTAAAATATTAATAATAAATTTAAACATTTAGTAGGATTATTTAAATAATTAATGAGTAAGAAGTCAAAGTATTTTAATATTACATTAGTAAATAATATCTTGAAAAATAATTAAGAAAATTTAGAAAATTAAATTAAATAGGATAATCATAATAAAAATGATTAAAACAATCGGCATTCATTTAATCTTCCCACTTCAAATTATTAAAAACTATTTAATACCCTCATTCAAGCTCTTCTACTATCATCGTTCAAGAATGTCTTGAAGATGGATCCCTATTGGGATTTGAAACATTGATGGAAAATGCTTATTACTGTGGATTCTCCAGTTACTAAATTAAAACACATATATCTTAATTATAACTTTATGTACTTTGTTTATATTTTCTTTTTAAATGTCTTGATTCTTGCATTTTGCAAGGGTTTCTAAGGAGGAAAGGATAATTTTGTAATGCCAGTGTAAGTTTGTTGGGATAGCTGCCAACTAATGTATATATTATTTTCTTGGAGGTTACATGTGTTTTCAAATTTTGATAGATATTTTATAAAATTATTTTTCTATATGGAGACGAGAGTTCAAATCTCTCCATTTCCTATGAGATTAAGGCTCTTTTCATTAACATTGTTGGGATTTGAAGGAGAGACTACTTGATCAAAATTCGATGGCCAAGTGTGGCCCTGAAAGCTTTCAAGGTTCAAATTTCTAACTTTTAGAGTGTTTCAAAAAAAAGGTTTCCTATATATTCACATGTTTTCCTTGTTCCTCTTAATTATTGGCATTATGATACAAGTATGAGACAACTATTGTCCTTGATGGCAACTCTCTCAGATAAAAGATCACAATGTAGTAGGTAAATAACAAACAATGAAGAAAGAAAGGTATACGCAGGTTCACCATTGACTAAGCCATGTATACACATAGGTTCACTATATACAAAGTCACATATACAAAAAGTTATATGCGGGTTCACCATTGACCAAGTTGCGTATACACATAGGTTCACTATATACAAAGGCACGTATAATGTACACATGCACTTTCACAGAAGGAAAGGTGTGTACATGTATTGGGTATGGGTATTTGGTCCGTGGTATTTGTTCCATGGTATTTTGGTATTGGTCCATTGTATTTGGTCTGGTATTTGCTCTGAGGTAATGACCGCAGGTATTGGGTCCAAGGTATCGGTCCTACATGGTTTTGGACTATGGTATTGAGAGAGGCCTAAACATATATAATGAGAAGAAGATCATTAGGCGAAAGTGCAAGTGTGCAAGTGATGAATATCTGATGAAGTGTGAGATCTAGTATGCAGGTTATGGGTATGTGACGCTTTGCTAAGGATGCACCTATGTAGATAATGAAGGTTGATGGACTAGGATCATGAAGACTAAAATGCATTATCATTATCTCATATGATCATGAATAGTTTAGATCTGAATAGTGACGCATGTCTTATCCTTTATATATGATGATCTAGGTATATCTGGACTAGAAAATTGCAGTGAAGGTATAAGTTATTATTTTCAGATCTGTATAGTGGTTCCCTTTGGTGAAAGGGAGTATACACATTGGTTTGACACAGCCAACTAAAGTATACATTATGAGATTTGATATTTAAGATTGTTTTTGGTTCTAGTCATTGTTGCAGAGTTCTGAGTTCTGATCTATGTTCTGGTGATTGTGTTTTAATGAAAGGGTTTCAGTGATTCAGTTGTTGGGTGATTCAGATATTGATTATGCAGATATAGTTGATGGTTATATTCCAGTGGTGATTGATTTTGTATTGATGGATCCAGTCTGAAAATTTATGAAATGTGTTCCCTGGAAGAAAAGAGAAGGTCGTAGCCTTTTGTAGGTTGGTGCCTACTTACTAGTAAATATTTCAGCTAGTACAAGAGCTAGGAGGTTGTCCCTTACAGTAGAAACTGGATAACAAGAGAAGGTTATAGCCTTCTGTAGGTGGGTCCCTGCGTACTGGTATGAGTCTGCGCTAGTACAAGATTGTAAACAGGTTTTTCTTATTTTAAAGAAAACAACAGTAGGTGGTTTTTGTCTGGCATTGGGTTTCCACCTTATATCATGGTGTTCATGTGTGTCTCTTACATGTGATGATTTGCTCTATTTTTACTGCACTTGGTTACTATTTGTATGGTTAATGATATTCTGATGCACTTATTAAAGATCAACATATGATGAATTAACTAAGTCATCAATTTGCTAGATATACGCTAGTTGCATTAAACACAATTGCATGTACACAGGAGTTCCCTTAACTGAAGTAGCATATATGAATCTAATTATGGAAATGAAAAAGTTATTGATTTGCTAATACTGATTCTCCCCCCACCCCCAGTATTATTTAACACAATTGGTATCGGAGAAGGTCCTTTAGAAGAAGCTTGATCGCTTGAAGGAAGATCCATCAGGATGCGTAATCAAGAAAGTGAGGGATCCATTAGACCACCAATCTCTGATGGGAGCAATTTTGTTTACTTGAAGATAAGAACAAAAGCATATTTACAATCGCTTGGAACAAATATTTGGGAAATCAGAGAAGGAGGATATACATTTCCCTGAGAAATTCCTACATATAGAACAGGTAGAAAGCAATATGAAACTAATTCCAAAGTTGTTACGATTTTATTGTGAAGTTTCTCAAAATTAGAGTTTTTCAAGGTCATGTAACTAAAATTAGCCAAAGAAATATGGGAAAAAATCATTCTAAGCTATGAAGGAGATGCTAAGTTAAAAAATGCTAAGCTTCAAACTCTCAGAATTCAGTATGAAACTCTTAAGATGAATAGTGATGAAAGCATAGCTAATCACTTCCTAAGTATAGATGAGATTGTAAATTGTATAAAGAATCTGGGTGAAGAAATTAAGGAAGTTGGCTTAGTTGAGAATTTTTGGAGATCCTTGTCTACTAAATTTGAACCCAAAGTGTCTGCCATAGAAGAAAAGTAGGATCTACAGAATATCACTATGACGCAACTTCACAGAATCTTTACTTCTTTTTAAATGAGAAAAGGAGGACCATTAGATATGAGAGAAACCGCATTTAAAGTATCAAGAAAGGAAAAAGAAAAACTCAATGAATCTAGATACATTTCAAAAGATAAATATGAGGTATATTTTGTCAAGAAGCTTCAATGGGGATTTGAAAGGTTCAATGGTAAGCTACCTTTCAAATGTATTTCTTGTGGTAGAGTTGGTCATTACGCTACTAGATGCCCTCATAACAAAGGAAAGATGTCTGAAGAAGGTAATAGAAGTTATTATAGTCACGATAATAGTGATAGCTTGTCCAATAGTGATGAAGATAATCAAGAAATTAAACTTCTCATGGCATTAGAAAATAATGACGTAGAAAAAGAAGAAGTTACCAGATTAAATGATCAGCTGTAGAGAGTAACCAGAGTAAGGGAGCAGTTGTAGGATGTAGTAAATGATCTGAGCATAACAATCCAGAAACTTAAATATAGGATCCTCTCTCTAAAAGAAGATCTTGAATAATCAAAGAAGAACAATGACAAAACTCTTGAAGAGCAAGAAAATGAAGTTCTTGAATTAAGGCAACAACTGGAAAAAGGAAGAAATGCTGAAGAAAGCATAAAGAAGCAATATTTGGAAAAGGAAGAACAACATCAGGTTGAGGTAAATATCTTAAAAGGTAAATTAGAATAAAAGGATAAATTGTTACGATTACAAGATATTACTAAGATGTTGGATAATATTCTTAGTAGTCAAAGGTCTCCTACTATCAAAGCTAGCCTTGGTTTTCATGAATCTATTGAAGGGGAATCTAGCTCACAAGGTGAGGCAAAGAACTCTAATGAGAAATCTGAAATTCTCAACAAGGAAATGAGAGGATTACCCCATCAACTACCAAGGAAGTAAATTCTTCAAAGAAAATCGTCTACTCCTAGCTATGGAAGTGATAGATGGTTATTTCCTTTGATGAATAATGTTGAATGTTATGTATGTCATAATCCTTGACATGTTGCAGCTAGATGCAGAAGTAGAATGGTTCAAGACTCTCATGCAGAAAGATCATTATGTTCCAATTACTTTAAGGGATATTGTTTTGCTTGCAATATGTTTGGTCACAAAGTTGTTGATTGCAATAAGAGGAATATGAAACACGTAAGATGTTATGCATGTAACAAGTTTGGAAAGAAAGTAAAGGAATGCCGGAGAAAAAGTTAGACACCAAAGCAAAAGAAACATACATCATCCCAATCCCAGGTACTGAAGAAGACAAAATTATTGTCAGAATGATGTGGCATAACTGAGTTAGCAGACATAGCATAATCAAGGGAAGCTGAAAGTGTAAACCTTCAGTATTCCAATTTTCATACACAGCTATTATGAAGCGAAGTTGTGTATATACACGAGTTAGAGGTTGTAGAGTCACGTATATAATGCTCTGAATGAAAGGTAGCAGGACAGACTCAGGAAAAGAAGTCTGATATGGTTCGATCATGGTATGTGTTGGTTGGCACATGTATAGGGGGAGCATATGCTTCAAATAATGCATTGTTGGCATTATGGTTAGAAGTCCTTGGTAATGAAGATTATGTGGCTAAATGATACATCTTGCTACTTATTGTTGGCTGGCCAAGAGAATGGTATTGTAGGTTACAGGTCTGGATGTTGGTGACATATGCTTATGGTGCAGATCATATATGGTGTACAATAGTTGTTGATGACTATCATGGTCTTGTTTAAATTGTTGGTCTTTGCTATAAGATTCATGAATATCATTTTGTGTAAAGGTGTTGTAAAGACCTAATCTGTACCCACACTATGCATGGGAAGGATGATGTAATAATTTCTATTTTTAGTCATGTATAAACATTTGGCATGCCCCCACTTGGTTGGGTGGATGAGTCAAAATGGTGTATCCCCACTTAGTTGGGAGATTGATGTACAGTCGTGTTATTCTTTTGAAAAACATTATTGTAGACTTGGCATGTGCTCAGGGAGAGCATGGACAGTTTGATACATCTTAGCATGTACAAAGGGGGAACTCAATCAGAGATTTCAGTATGTACTCAGGGGGAGTATGGACAACAGAATGTATATCAAGGAAGAGATTATATTGGTCCATCCTTTGCCCTTGATGTCAAAGGGGGAGAGTGACTTGGTGTGGTTGTGGCCATCAAATCCAAAGGGGGAGATTGTTGGCATTATGATACAGGTATGACACAGGTGTTGTCCTTGATGGAAAATCTCTCAGATAAAAGGTCACAATATAGCAAGTAAACAATGAAGAATGAAGAAAGAAAGGTATATGCATGTTCACCATTGACCATGCCGCGTATACATGTAGGTTCATTCTATACAAAGTCACGTATACGAAAAGGTATACGTAGGTTCACCATTGACCAAGTCACGTATACACGCAAATTCACTATATACAAAGGAGAGTATAATGTACACATGCACTTTCATAGAATGAAAGGTGCATACATGTATTGGGTATTGGTATTTGGTTCGTGGTATTTGGTCCATGGTATTTGGTCCAAGGTATTGACCCCAGGTATTGGGTCCAAGGTATTTGTCCTATGTGGTTTTAGAGCATGGTATTGAGAGAGGCGTAAACCTATATAAGGAGAAGAAGATCATTAAGCCAAAGTGCAAGTGTTCAGGTGATAAATATCTAATGAAGTGGGAAATCTAGTATGCAAGTTGTGGGTATGTGATGCTTTGCTAAGGATGCACCTATGTAGAAAATGAAGGTTGATGGACTGGGATCGTGAAGACTAAAATCCATTATCGTTATATGGTACAATCATGAATAGTTCAGATCTAAATACTGATACATGTCTTATCCTTTATGTCTGATGATATGGGTATATCTAAAGTAGAAAATTGCAGTGAAGGTATAAGTAATTATTTTTAGATCTGTACGCTGGTTCCCTTTGGTGAAAGGGTGTATATACAGTGGTTAGACATAGCTAAGTAGCGTATACATTGTGAGGTTTGATATTTAAGGTTGTTGTTAGTTCTAATGGTTGTTGCAAAGTTTTGTGTTCTACTCTCTGTTCTAGTGACTATGTTTTGATGACAGGGTTTCAATGATTCAGTTGTTGGGTGTTTTAAAGAATGATGATGTAGAGATAGTTGATGGTTGTACTGCAGTGGTGATTGATTTTGTATTGATGGATATAGTCTAAAAATTTATGAAATGTGGTCCCTGGAAGAAGAGAGAAGGTCGTAGCCTTCTATAGGCCAACACCTATGTACTAGTGAATATATCGACTAGTACAAGAGCTAAAGGGTTGTAGCTCTCTTCCAGTAGAAGCTGGAGAATGAGAGAAGGTTGTAGCCTTCTACATGTGGGTGCCTATGTACTAGAATGAGTTTGCGCTAGTACAACTCTTAAAGAAAACAACAGCAGGTGGTTTTTGTCCCACATTGGCTTTCCACGTTATATCATGGTGTTCATGTTTTTCTCTTATGTGTGACGATATGTTCCTTTTTTACTACACTTGGTTACTATTTATATGGTTAATGATGTTTTGATGCACTAATTAAAGATCAACATACCATGAATTAACTGAATCATAAGTTTGCTGGATATACACTAGTTGCATTAAACACAATTGTGTCTACACGCGAGTTCCCTTAACTGAAGTAGCGTATATGAATTTGATTATGGAAATGAAAAAATTATTGATTTGCTAATACTAATTCACCCCCCTTTCAGTACTACTTTCAACAATTGGTATCGGAGTAGGTCTTTCAGAAGAAGCTTGATCACTTGAAGGAAGATCCATCAGCATGAGTAATTAAGAAAGAGAGGGACCCATCATTCCACCAATCTTCGAGGGGAGAAATTTTATTTACTTGAAGATAAGAACCACAACCTATTTACAATCGCTTTGAATGAATATTTGGGAAATCGTGGAAGGAGGATATACATTTTCATCGGTAATTAGTACACATATGGTAGGTAGAAAGCAATGTGAAACCAATGCCAAAGCTGTTACTATTTTATTGGGAAGTTTGTCAAAATCAGAGTTTGTCAAGGTCATGTAGCTCAAATCAGCCAAAGAAATATGGGACAATATCATTCTAAGCTACCAAGGAGATGCTCAAGTAAAACGTGCAAGCTACAAACTCTCAAAATTCAGTATGAAACTCTTAAGATGCCTAGTGATGAAAGCATAGCTAATTACTTCGTATGTATAGATGAGATTGTACATTGTATGAAGAATCTGGGTGAAGAAATTAAGGAAGTTGTCTTTGATGAGAATGTTTTTAGATCCTTGTCTGATAAATTTGAACCCAAAGTGTCTGCCATAGAAGAAAAGTAGGATCTGTACAATATCACTATGACGTAGCTTCATGGAACCTTAACTACTATTGAAATGAGAAAATGAGGACCATCAGATATGAGAGAAATAAAATTTAAAGTATCAACAAAGGGAAAAGAAAACTCAATGAATCAGGATATATTTCAGAAGAAGAATATGAGGTAAATTTTGTTAAAAATCTTCAACGGGGATCTGGAAGGTTGAAAGTTAAGCTACCTTTCAAATTTTTTTCTTGTGGTCGAGTTGGTTGTTATGCTTCTAGATGCCCCCATAACAAAGGAAAGGTGTCTGAAGAAGGTAATAGAAGTTATTATACTCATGATAATAGTGATGGCCTATCCAATAGTTATGAAGGTAATCAAGAAATTAAAATTCTCATGGCATATGAAAATAATGACATAAAAAAAGAAGAATTTACGAGATTAAAAGATCAGCTAGAGTTAGTAACCAAAGTAAGGGAGCAGCTGCAGGATCTAGTAAATGATCAGAGCATAACAATCCAGAGACTTGAATCTAATATCCTCTCTCTAAAAGAAGATCTTGAAGAATCAAAGAATAAGAATGAATAAGCTCTTGAAGAACAAGAACATGAAGTTCTCGAATTAAGTCGTCTAGTAGAAAAAGGAAGAAAAGCTGAAGAAAACATAAAGAAGCAATATCTAGAAAAGGAAGAACAACATCAAGTTGAGGTAAATATCTTAAAATATAAATTAGAAGAAAAGGATAAATTGTTACGATTACAAGATAGTACTAAGATTTTGGATAATATTCTTGGTAGTCAAAGGTCTCCTACCATCAAAATTGGTCTTGGTTTTCATGAATCTGTTGAAAGGGAAGAAATTAGAAGAAAAGGTTAAACTATTACAATTACAAGATAGTACTAGGATTTTGGATAATATTCTTAGTAGTCAAAGGTCTTCTATCATCAAAACTGGTCTTAGTTTTCATGAATCTGTTGAAGGGGTATCTAGCTCATAAGGAATGAAAAGGAACTCTAATGAGAAATTTGAAATGCTCAACAAGGAGATGAGTGGACAACCACATTAACTACCAAGGAAAGAAATTCTTCAAATAAAATCATCTAGTCCTAATTGTGCCAGTGATAGATGGTTATTTCCTTCGATGAATAATGTTGAGTGTTATGTATGTCATAATCTTTGACATGCTGTAGCTAGATGCAGAAGTAGAATTGTTCAAGATCGTCACATAGAGAGATCATCACATTCTAGGTACTTTAAGGGATATTTTTTTTCTCGCAATATGTTTGGTCACAAAGCTATTGATTGTAATAAAAGGAATATGAAACACGAAAGATGTTATGCTTGTAGCAAGTTTGTACATAAAGTAAAGGAATGCAGGAGAAAAAGTCAGACACCAAAGCAAAAGGGGCATACATCATTCCAATCCTAGGTATTGAAGAAGAAAAAATTATTGTCAGAAAGATGTGTCAGAACTCAGTTAGCAAACATAACAAACCCAGGGGAAGTTGAAAGTGTAAACCTTCAGTATTGCAATTTTCATACGTAGCTATTATGAAGCGAAGTTGCATAGATACGTGATTTAGAGGCTACATAGTCATGTATATGATGCTCTAAAGAAAAAGCAACAGGATAGACTAAGAAAAAGAGGTCTGATATGGTTCAGTCATGGTATGTGTTGGCTAGCACAGGTACAAGGGGAGCATATGCTCAAATAATGCATTGTTGGCATTATGGTTAGAATTCCTTAGTAATGATGCTTATGTGCCTAAATGATACATCTCGATACTTATTGTTGGTTGGATAAGATAATGGTATTGCAGGATACAGGTCTGGATGCTAGTGACAGATGCTTATGGTGTAGATCATATATGGTGTACGATAGTTTCTGATGATTATCATGGTCTTTTTTAAATTATTTTTCTTTGTTATAAAAGTCATGAATATCATTTGGTGTAAAGGCCTTGCAAATACCTAATCTGTACCCCCACTATGCATGGGAAGGATGATGTAATAATTTCTATTTTTCAGTCATGTATAAACATTTAGCATACGCCCACTTAGTTTGGTGGATGAGTCAAAATGGTGTATCCCCACTTAGTTGGGAGATTGATATATGTATGAGTCATTGGTGATAGAAAGGTCATATTCACTTAGTTGAGATGTAGAGTGATGTTATTCTTTTGAAAAATATTGTTGTAGACTTGGCATGTGATCAGGGGGAGCATGGACGGATTGATACATCTTAGCATGTACAAAGGGGGGGCTCAATCAAAGATTTTAGCATGTACTCAAGGAATTACCAACAACATAATGTATATAGGGGGAGAGAATGTCTTGGTCCACCCTTTGCCCCTGATGTCAAAGTGGAAGAGTAACTTGGTGTGGTTGTTGCCATCAAGTCCAAAGGGGGAGATTGTTGGCATTATCATACAAGTATGACACAGGTGATGTCCTTGATGGAAACTCTCTCAGATAAAAGATCACAGTATAGCAAGTAAACAACAAAAAATGTAGAAAGAAAGGTATACGCAGGTTCACCATTGACCAAGCCGCGTATACATGCAGGTTCACTGTATACAAAGTCGCGTATATGAAAAGGTATACACAGGTTCACCTTTGACCAAGTCACGTATACACGTAGGTTCACTATACATAAAGGCACGTATACTGTACACACAAAGGTTCATAGAAGGAAAAGCGCATGCATGTATTGGGTATTGGTATTTGGTCTGTGCTATTTGCTCCATGGTATTTTGGTATTGGTCCATCGTATTTGGTCCAAGGTATTGACCCTAGGTATTGGGTCTAAGGTATTGATCCTATGTTATTTTGGACCATAGTATTGAAAGAGGCCTAATCCCATATGAGTAGAAGAAGATCATTAGGCCAAAGTGCAAGTGTGCAAGTGATGAATATCTAATGAAGTGTTAGATCTGGTATATGTGATGCTTTGCCAAGGATGCTCCTATGTAGAAAATGAAGGTTGATGGACCAGGATCATGAGGCTAAAATGAATTATCATTATATGGTATGATCATGACTAGTTCAGATCTGAATACTGATGCATGTGTTATCATTTATATCTGATGATCTGGGTATATATGAAGTAGAAAATTGTAGCGAAGTTATAAGTAATTATTTTCAGATCTGTACGGTGGTTCCCTTTGGTGAAAGGGTGTATACACACTGGTTTGACACAACCAAGTAGTGTGTACATTATGATATCTGACATTTAAGGTTGTTGCTGGTTTGAGTAGTTGTTGCAGAGTTCTGGGTTCTATTATGTGTTCTGGTGACTGTGTTTTGATGATAGGGTTTTAGTGATTCAGTTGTTGGGTGATTCAAAGATTGATGACGCAGATATAGTTGATGGTTGTATTGCAGTGGTGATTGATTTTGCATTAATGGATCCAGTCTATAAATTTATGAAACGTGGGCCCTAGAAGAAAAGAGAAGGTCGTAGCCTTTTGTAGGTCAGTGCCTACATACTAGTAAATATATCGGCTAGTATAAGAGCTAGGGGGTTGTAGCTCCTTTTTATTAGAATCTGGAGAATGAGAGAAGGTTGTAGCCTTTTGCAGGTGGGTGCCTATCTATTGATATGAGTCTACACTAGTACAAGATTGTAAACAAGTTTTTATTGTCTAAAAGAAAACAATAGTAGGTGGTTTTTGTCTCGCATTGGGTTTCCACCTTATATCATGGTGTTCATGTGTGTCTCTTATGTGTGATGATCTATTCTATTTTGACTGCACTTGGTTACTATTTATATGGTTAACGATATCCTAATGCACTGATTAAAGATCAACATATGATGAATTAACATAATCATAAGTTTGTTGGATATATGCTAGTTGCATTAAACGTAGTTGTGTGTACACGTGAGTTCCCTTAACTGAAGTAGTGTATATGAATCTGATTATGGAAATGAAAATGATAGGTCCCTATAATCCTAGTGATTACCCCATTACTATTGTAGTTGTATCCCTTATTAATGTTGTGGCCCCTATTGTCCCCATATTTTTATTATTGTGCCCCATAGAATACCTCTATTGTTATTTTTGTGGCTTTATATTATTATTGTTAGGCCAGCTGGGTTATATTGTGACTCCTTAGACTCCTACATATAGAAAGGAGGTTTTGTCATTTGAATCATACAATAATTGTTCATTTATGTAATGTAAAGGAGGTTGATCCCTCAAGCATGATGAATTATAAGGTGTTGAGCTATCTTTTCTATCTTTCTCTTGAGCTAGTTTCATAACATTTGGTATCAGAGCTTTGGATTCTAGAGTTTCGCTACTCCAAATAGGTCATCGTAGCATTTTCACTATAATTTTTTTCTACGACATTTCTGAAGCTAAAATAAAAATCCATTTGAGAAGAAATCACGCTGAATCTCGGGGCTGAATTTGAAAACCTTTCGCGGTATATTTGCGGAGATATGATCCGAGGAAGTTGGTTTTTTTGTAGACTCCTTAATTGCATTCCAAACAAGTGACTTGAGGAAAATAGTCATAACTTTCTCTCTGAGCATCATATTGTAATTTCATCAGAAGGTATAGAAGGAGGACGGACTTTAGTTTCTTGTATACATTTTCCAGAGCCAAAGGTTGAAATAGTGACTCTTGGCATGTCGTACAAGTTCACCCTACTGAACTAGTCTATAATCAGGTCACTGTGGGTGATTTCACATAACTCTTTCTTGGAGAATCCAATTTGGATCAAACTTGTGGCATTGGAAAGAGGATGCAGAGGGCTATTATAGCTCCGAATTTCAGAACTGGATGGTCCACAATTATAGAGATACATCATATCCAATATCAATCTCCTACAAAGTGAAAAAAGGTGTGTAGTTTTTTTTTTTTATTTTTGCATAAGCTTGGTTTGAAAAATTAGTTTGAAGGAATTCAAAGGGCATAGTAAAGCATTATTATCGGTAATTGATGCCTTGAGGAAAGAAAATGCAAACACCTAGTAAGCAAACTGAAATCTCTAGCATGACTCATGAAGAAGCGGAAGAAATGCAACATGATATATCAAAATTACAAGACCAAGTGCAACAATTGTCACTTGCACAAAAAGGAATAGAATCTAAGATGGATGGTTTAAAGAAAGATGTAGAAGCTAAGATGGATGTTTGAAAGAAAGGTGTAGAAGCTAAGATGGATTATTTGAAGATAGATTTGAAGACAGATACGGAAGAATTCAAGATAAATATGAATAAGTTGCTACAAGAAATGGTCACTAATGGTGAAAGGGTAGTAAAGGAAATTCATAATGAGAACAAAATAAATTTTAATCATGATTCCATAGACTCTAATGTTGGATCAAAGACCCACCATATTCCAAAAATTGATATGAGGAAGTTTGATGGCAAGGATCCCGCAACATGGATATTACAAATGGAGCAATTTTTTGATCTTAATAATGTGCAAAACACACAAAAGGTACGTATTGCAACTTTATATTTGGAACCAAATCAGTTTTTATGGTATCAATGGATTTGCTATAGTAAAACAATTGTCACTTGGGCAATTCTTATGAAATAAATGATAGCACATTATGAGGATACAAAAAGCAACACTTTTTCTAGCCAATTGATAAGTCTGAAACAAAAGGGTTCAATAATGGAGCACATTGAGGAGTTCCAAAAATTGAACATAAGGGTAAAAAATATTCAAGAGGAGCATATGATTAATGTGTTCATAGGGACTTTAAAGGATAATATCCAACATGATGTTCACCTTTGGTAACCTGATTCATTAGAGAAGGCATTCAAGTTGGAAAGAAAAATGGAAAGCAAAATTATGGAAACCCGGAAGCATACTAGTCACAAACGTAAAGATGGAAGTGTTGTTACCCCTAGCCTTCCACAACCTATAAGGTTGACACCACAACAATTGGAAGAAAAAAGAGAAAAAGGGCTTTTTTACAGTTGTGATAGCAAATACACTAAGGGTCATAAGTGTGCTGAGAAGAAATTATTCTACGTAGATTGTGAAGAGGAAGAAGAAAAGGAGTAAGAAAGGTCAAAGGAAGAGGATATAATCTAGGAACAAAGCCTAGATAAAGAAGAAATGAATCTGACCATATCTTGTAATGGATTGGCTGGAATTACCACTCCTCAAACCATCAAGATAGAAGGACAAATCAAGAAGAGAAAGGTAATAGTGTTGATTGATTCAGGTAGTACCCACAATTTTATTCATTGTAAGGTAGCAAAAGAATTGAATTGCTTCCTATATCCAGCACCAGAGTGTCAAGTGATGGTTGCAATTGGAGGAATGATAATTTTCTCTAGAAAGTGCCATAATATCAAGCTATCCATGGGAGAATATGTATTGGCTAGCCCAATTCTTAATTTCCATTCCAATGGGAGGTGTTGACGTTGTACTAGGAGTCCAATGGTTACAATCCTTGGGTACAATAGCTTTTAATTTTCACGAACTTTTCATGAAATTTTCTACGGAAGGAAAGGAAGTTGAATTAAGGGGTATTTCAGGGAAACTGGGAAAGATAATCGGTTCTAACGGTATGTCAAAGCTTCTGAAAAAGGAACAAAGAGGTGTAATTGCACAATTATGTTCGCTAGATGTTTCCACATCATAATCATCTACTTCTCCAGATCTCCAAAAAGTCTTGGATAATCATTCCAAGGTATTTGAGACTCTCAAAGGTCTCCACCTATTTATGATCATGATCATTCTATTCATCTGATTCCAGGAAGTGTTCCTCTAAGCATCAGGCTGTACAGATATCCCTATGCCCAAAAGAGTGAAATTGAACGTATGGTTGTAGAAATGCTAGAGGATGGTATAATTCATCCTTGTTAAAGTTCTTTATCTACTTCGGTAGTATTGGTGCACAAGAAGGATGGATCATGGTGCATGCATCTGGATTATAGCGAGCTCAACAAGATCACTATTAAAGATAAGTTTCGCATTCCTGTCATTGATGAATTACTAGATGAATTGCATGGATCAATTTACTTCACCAAGTTGGATCTTTGTTCAAGATATCATCAAATCATAATGAGGACTGAGGACATTCCAAAAACAACTTTTAGAACTCATGAGGGTCATTATGAATTTTTTGTCATGCCCTTTGGCCTTACCAATGCACCTTCTACATTTCAAGGTTTGATGAATTCCATTTTCAAACCCTTCCTTAGAAAATTTGTGTTAGTATTTTTTCACGATATACTAATCTACAGCAAGTCTTGGAAGGATCATGTTGAACATGTTGATTGGGTGCTACAACTATCAGAGGAGAAACAATTATATGCAAAAAGATCCAAATGTTTCTTTGGAGTGCAGTAGGTGGAATATCTAGGTCACATTGTATCTCATGAAGGAGTTAAGGTATACCCTAGCAAAATTAAAGTCATTAAGGAATGGAAAATCCCCACATCCATAAAGCATCTGCGAGGATTTCTCGGGTTGATAGGGTATTATCGCAAGTTTTTTAAGAATTATGGGAGAACTGCAGTACCTCTAACAACATTATTGAAGAAAGATGCATTTTCATGGATTCCAAAACCAACAAAGGCCTTCGAACATCTTAAAGAGGCAATGTGCCAAGCACCAGTCTTAGCTACACTGGACTTTACAAAAACCTTTATTGTGGAATGTGATGCTTCAGGAAATCGAATTGGTGCTTTTTTAATGCAAGATGAAAGACCCATTGCTTTTGAAAGTCATCCAATCAAGGGAGGGTTTTTACACAAAGCTATTTATGAGAAGGAAATGTTGGCAATACTACATGCACTTAAGAAATGGTGACCCTACCTAATGGGAAGACACATCAAGGTAAAAACAGATCATGATAGCCTTAAATACTTTTTAGAACAAATATTATCCTCTGAAGAGCAACAAAAGTGGGTCACAAAGATGTTGTGTTATGACTTTGAAATCATATACAAAAAAGGGAAGAAAAATGTGGTGGCTGTTGAACTCTCAAGAAAGGATGAGGATGTGGAGGCATTTTTGTGCACCATTTCTATTATCCAACTAGATTGGATAAATGGAGCAAGGGAGGAGTGGAAGAATGATGAATAAGTGTGGGAACTTGTTCAAAGGTTACAACAAGATTCTAGTACATCTGATATGTTTAGCTGGCAAAATGATTCATTATGGTACAAAGATCACTTATACCTCTATAAGAATTCACAACTCAAACAAAATATTCTTATGGAATTTCACACTTCTCACTTAGGAGGGAACTCAAGATTTTTAAAAACTTACCATAGGCTTAAGAAGGAATTTTTTTGGGATGGCCTTAAATCAAATATTCAAAATTTTGTGTCGGAATGTTTGGTTTGCCAACAAAATAAAGTTGAAACAATTAAGACCATGGGTCTATTACAACCTCTATCCATTCCAAGCCAATGTTGGGAGGAGGTTTCAATGGATTTTATCACAGGTTTACCCAAGTCTGAGGGAAAGGGTGTCATCATGGTGGTAGTTGACAGACTTACCAAGCATGCACACTATTGTGCATTATCACATCCATTGAAATCCAGTACAGTTTCTACTGCATTTATGGAAACAATTCAAAATCTTCATGGAAACCCAAAGATTATTGTAAGTGATAGAGATCCCAGTTTCACTTGAAATTTTTGGACATAATTATTTTTTGGTCTTGGTACTCAGTTATCTCATAGCTCATCTTATCATCCTCAATTTGATGGAAAAACTGAGATAGTAAACAAATGTTTGGAAGGATATCTTTTTTGCTTTGTATCTAATAAACAGACACAATGGGTCAAATGGTTTCCTCTGGCTCAATGGTGGTATAATACTTCCTTCCATATAGCAACAAAAATGACCCCATTTATGGAACTTTATGGATATCATCCACCATCCATCACATCATATTTAAGAGAAAATT
>APFE031261081.1:53025-82146 GCA_000404065.3 Pinus taeda
TATGTAATATAAAGGAGGTTGCCCCCTCGAAGAGGTTGAATTCTAAGGCATTGATTTATCTTTTCTATCTTTTTCTTGAGTTGGTTTCATAAAAAAGTTATTGATTTGTTAATATTGATTCGCACCCCGCCCCCCTTTCAGTATTATTTTCAGCAATTGGTGTAAGAGCAGGTCCTTGATAAGAAGCTTAATCGGTTGAAGGAAGATCCTTCAGGATGAGTAATCAAGAAAGAGAGGGATCCATTAGACCACCAATCTTCGATGGAAGCAATTTTGTTGACTAGAAGATCAGAACCACAACCTACTTACAATTGCTTGGAATGGATATTTGGGAAATCTTGGAAGGAGGATATACATTTCCATCAGCAATTCCTATAGATACGATAGGTAGAAAGGAATATGAAACCAATGCCAAAGATGTTACTATTTTATTGCGAAGTTTTTCAAAATTAGAGTTTGTCAAGGTCATGCAGCTCAAGTCAGCCAAAGAAATATGGGACAAAATCATTATAAGCTACGAAGGAGATGCTCAGGTAGAATGTGCTAAGCTTCAAAGTCTCAGAATTCAGTATGAAACTCTTAAGATGCATAGTGATGAAAGCATAGCTAATTACTTCCTACGTATAGATGATATTGTAAATTGTATGAAGAATTTGGGTTCAGAAATTAAGGAAGATGTCTTTGTTAAGAAAGTTTTGAGATCATTGTCTGTTAAATTGAACCCAAAGTGTCTACCATAGAAGAAAAGTAGGATCTGTAAAATATCACTATGACACGGCTTCACAAAATCTTAACTGCTTTTGAAATGAGAGAAGTAGGACCATCAGATATGAGAGAAACCACATTTAAAGTATCAATAAAGGAAAAAGAAAAACTCAGTGAATCAGGATACATTTCAAAAGAAGAATATCACGTAAATTTTGTCAGGAAGCTTCTAGATGCCCTCATAATAAAGGAAGGAGGTCTGAAGAAGATAATAGAAGTTATTATACTCATGATAATACTGATGGCTTGTCCAATAGTGATGAAGATAATCAAGAAATTAAACTTCTCATGGCATATAAAAATAATGACGTAGAAAAAGAAGAAGTTACCATATTATAAGGTTCACTAGAGACAATAACCAGAGTAAGGGAGCAGCTGCAGGATGTAGTAAATGATTAGAGCATTACAATCCAAAAACATGAATCTAAGATCCTCTCTCTAAAAGAATATCTTGAAGACTCAAAGAAGAAGAATGAAGAATCTCTTGAAGAACAAGAACATGAAGTTGTTGAATTAAGCCAACAAGTGGAAAAAGGAAGAAAAGATGAAGAAAACATAAAGAAGCAGTATCTAGAAAAGGAAGAACAACATCAGGTTCAGGTAAATATCTTAAAAGATAAATTAAAAGAAAAGGATAAGCTGTTATGATTACAACATAGTACTAAGATTTTGGATAATATTCTTAGTAGCCAAAGGTCTTGTACCATCAAAACTGGTCTTGGATTTCATGAATCTATTGAAGGGGAATCTAGCTCACAAGGTGAGGCAAGGAACTCTAATGAAAAATCTAAAATTCTCAACAAGGAGACGAGAGGACAACCCCATCAGCTACCAAGGAAAGAAATTCTTCCAAGAAAATCGTCTACTCCTAACCGTGGAAGTGATAGATGGTTATTTCCTCCAAAGAATAATGTTGAATGTTATGTATGTCATAATCTTCGACATGTTGCAGCTAGATGCAAAAGTAGAATGGTTGAAGACCATCACACAAAAAGATCATCATGTTCCGGTTACTTTAAGGGATATTGTTTTTCTTGAAATATGTTTGGTCACAGAGCTATTGATTGCAATAAAAGGAATATGAGACACGTAATATTATATGCATGTAGCAAGTTTGGACATAAAGTAAAGGAATGCAAGAGCAAAAGTCAAACAAAAAAGAAAAAGGAGCATGCATCATCACAATCCTAGGTATTGAAGAAGACAAAATTATTGTCAAAAAGATGTGGCATAACTCAATTAGCAGACATAACGGACCTAGGGGAAGCTGAAGGTGTAAGCCTTCAGTATTCCAATATTCATACACAACTATTATGAAGCGAAGTCACATATATACATGAGTTAGAGGGTGCATAGTCACATATAGGATGCTCTGAAGAAAAACTAGTAGGACAGAGTCGAGAAAATAATTATGATATGGTTCGGTCATGGTATGTGTTGGTTGGCACTGGTACAAGGGGAGCATATGCTTCAAAAAATGCATTGTTGGCATTATGGTTAGAAGTCCTTGGTAATTATGCTTATGTGGCAAAATGATACATCTTGCTTCTTATTATTTCTTGGCCAAGAGAATGGTATTAGAGATTATAGATCTAGAAGGTAGGTGACAGATGCTTATGGTGCAAATCATATATGGTGTATGATAGTTGTTGATGACTATCATGGTCTTGTTTAGATTGCTAGTTTTTGTTATACAAGTCATGAATATCATTTTGTGTAAAGGTCTTGGAAATACCTAATATGTAATCCCCCTATGCATGGGTGGATGAGTCAAAATGGTGTATCCCCACTTAGTTGGGAGATTGATGCATCTATGAGTCATTGGTGATAAGAAGGTCATAGTCACTTATTTGAGTTGTAGAGTCATGTTATTATTTTGAAAAATATTTTTGCAGACTCAACATATGCTCAGGGGAAGCATGGACAGATTGATACATCTTAGCATGTACAAAAGGGGAGATCAATAAGGGATTTTAGCATGTACTCAGGAAGAGTATGGATACAAAATGTTTATCAAGGGACAGAATATCTTGGTCCGCCCTTTGCCCTTGATGTCAAAGGGGGAGAGTGACTTGGTGTGGTTATTGCCATCAAGTCGAAAGGGGGAGATTGTTGGCATTATAATGCAGGCATGACATAGGTGTTTTCCTTGATGACAACTGTCTCAGATAAAAGATCACAATATAGAAGGTAAACAACAAAGAATGAAGAAAGAAAGGTATACGTAGGTTCACCATTGACCAAGCTGCAAGTTCATTGTATACAAAGTTGAGTATACAAAAACGCATACGCAGGTTCACCATTACCCAAGTTGCTTATACACACAAATCCACTATATACAATGGCGCATATAGCGTGCACATGCACTTTCACAGAAGGAAAGGCACGTACATGTATTGAGTATTGGTATTTGTTCTGTGGTATTTGGTCCATAGTATTTTGGTATTGGTCCATCGTATTTGGTCCGAGGTATTGACCCTAGGTATTGGGTCCAAGGTATTGGTCCTATGTTATTTTGGACCATAGTATTGAAAGAGGCCTAAACCTATATAAGTAGAAGAAGATCATTAGGCCAAAGTGCACGTGTGCAAGTGATGAATATCTAATGAAGTGTGAGATCTGGTATGTAGGTTATGGGTATGTGATGCTTTGCTAAGGATGCTCCTATGTAGCAAATCAAGGTTGATGGACCAAGATCATGAAGAACAAAATGGATTATCATTATATGGTATGATCATGAATAGTTTAGATCTAAATACTGATGCATGTCTTATCCTTTATATCCAATGATCTAGGTATATTTGAAGTAGAAAATTGCAGTGAAGGTATAATTAATTATTTTTGGATTTGTAAAGTTGTTCCCTTAGGAGAAAGGGCATATACATGCTGGTTCGACACAGCCAAGTAGAATGTACATTATGAGATTTGATATTTAAGGTTGTTATCGGTTTTAGTGGTTGTCGCAGAGTTTTGGGTTTTGCTCTGTGTTCTGGTGACTGTGTTTTGATAATAGGGTTTCAGTGATTCAGTTGTTGGGTGATTCAGAGATTGATGATGCATATATAGATGATGGTTGTGTTGCAGTGGTGATTGATTTTGTATTGATGGATCCATTCTAAAAATTTATGAAGCGTGGTCCCTGGAAGAAAAGAGAAGGTCGTAGCCTTTTATAGGACGGTGTCTACGTACTTGTATATATATTGGCTAGTACAAGAGCTAGGGGGTTTTAGCTCCCTTCCAGTAGAAGGTGGATAATGAGAGAAGGTTGTAGCCTTATGTAGGTGGGTGCCTATGTACTGGTATGAGTCTGCACCACTATAAGATTGTAAACAATATTTTCTTATCTTAAAGAAAATAGCAGCAGGTGGTTTATATCCCTTATTGAGTTTCCACCTTATATCATGGTGTTCATGTGTGTCTCTTATGTGTGATGATCTATTCTATTATTACTACACTTGGTTACTATTTATATGGTTAATGATGTTCTCATGCACTATTAAAGTTGCGTTAAACATAGTTGTGTGTACATGTGAGTTCCCTTAACTGAAGTAACGTATATGAATATGACTATGGAAATGAAAAAGTTATTGATTTGCTAACACTAATTCACCCCCACACTCAGTATTATTTTCAAAAATTGGTATCGAAGCAGGTCATTCAGAAGAAGCTTGATTGCTTGAAGGAATATCCATCAAGATGACTAATGAAGAAAGAGAGGGATCCATCAGACCACCAATCCTCGATGGGAGAAATTTCATTTACTAGAAGATAAGAACTATAACCTATTTACAATCGCTTGGAATGGACATTTGGGAAATCGTGGAAGGGGGATATACCCTTCCATCAGCAATTCCTATAGATACAGTAGGTAGAAAGCAATATGAAACCAATTCCAAATTTGTTTCCATTTTATTGGGAAGTTTGTCAAAATCATATTTTGTCAAGGTCATGTAGCTCCAATCAGGCAAAGAAATATGGGACAAAATCATTCTTAGCTACGAACGAGATGCTCAGGTAAAATGTGCTAAGCTTCAAACTCTTAGAATTCAATATGAAACTCTTAAGATGCGTAGTGATGAAAGCATAGCTAATTACTTCATATGTATATATGAGATTGTAAATTGTGTGAAGAATCTGGGTGAAGAAATTGAGGAAGTTGTCTTAGTTGAGAAAGTTTTGAGATCCTTGTCTGCTAAATTTGAACCCAAAGTGTCTACCACAGAACAAAAGTAGGATCTGAGGAATATCGCTATGATGCAGCTTCATAGGATCTTAACTGCTTTTGAAATAAGAAAAGTAGGACCATCAGGTATGAGAGAAACCACATTTAAAGTATCAACAAAGGAAAAATAAAAACTTAATGAATCAGGGTACATTTCAAAATAGTAATATGAGGTAAATTTTCTCAAGAAGCTTCAACAGGGATCTGGAAATTTCAAAGGTAAGCTACCTTTCAAATGCTTTTCTTGTGGTAGAGTTGATCATTACGCTACTAGATGCCCTCATAACAACAAAAATATGTCTGAAGAAGGTAATATAAGTTATTATACTCATGATAATAGTGATGGCTTGTCCAATAGTGATGAAGATAATCAAGAAATTAAAATTTTCATCTCATATGAAAATAACAGCATAGAAAAGGAAGAAGTTACCAGATTAAAAGATCAACCAGAGACAGTAACTAGAGTAAGGGAATAGGTGCAGTATGTAGTAAATGATCAGAGCATAACAATCTAGAGACTTGAATCTAAGATCCTCTCTCTAAAAGAAGATCTTGAAGAATCAAAGAAGAAGAATGAAGAAGCTCTTGAAGAACAAGAACACGAAATTCTCAAATTAAGTCAACAAGTGAAAAAAGGAAGAAAAACTGAAGAAAACATAAAGAAGCAATATGTGAAAAAGGAAGAACAACATTAGGTTGAGGTAAATATATTAAAAGATAAGTTAGAAGAAAAGGATAAACTATTATGATTACAAGATAGTACTAATATTTTGGATAATATTCTTAGTGGTCAAAGGTCTCGTACCATCAAAACTGGTCTTGGTTTTCATGAATCTATTGAAGTGGAATCTAGCTCACAAGGTGAGGCAAGGAACTCTAAGAAGGAGATGAGAGGACAACCCCATCAACTACCAAGGAAATAATTTCTTCAAAGAAAATCATCTACTCCTAACTATGGAAGTGATAGATGGTTATTTCCTCTGATGAATAATGTTGAATGTTGTGTATGCCATAATGTTGGGCACGTACAAAAATGCACATGTAGAGTTATTCTTTTTTTTTATTTTTTTTTCATGTTTTAGACATTATGTTCAAGTAACTTAATGCTATTGTTTGTATTGCTTGAATTGCATGTGTGGTTTGCAGAAAATGTGGGTGATGACCTTATACATTACATCTAGAAAGTTATAAATGAGGTACACATGTAGCTGAAGACCTATTGTACAAAGGAAAATTGATCAACATTGCACCTATTAAAAAACATTCACCCTTGTAAAGTCATTTCCAGTTTGTATTCCATTTTCAACCTAGTCCACCCATGCACAACGTTGGGAGCAAATCAGTCTTGTATATAAAGGTTGTAGATGCTGTACTCATTATGATAATAATAGCTTTAGATTTTTTTTGTGAATCCATTGGTTTAAGGGAAAGAAGTGGAATTATACTACTGTTACTTGTGAACTTTGTACCTAGATGGTAATTAATGGTCAATCCCCCTTAAATTTGATTTGTTTGAATGACCATTTATAACAAAGACTTGAAATTTTCATTTGAAATTTTAGTGGGATTCATCGAATTATGATTTGTTCGTTTGGTAAAGGTTATTTTATAGTGATGTGAGGGGTCTTCCATTTGTGTGAATTAACATGGTTTTCCAAAAACACCCCTTCAAGACTGATTGCCTGCCTTTTTAATTAATTCTTCAAACTACCTCTGATCGAGCAAAAACACCATCAGATTAAGACTCTTTTGATTAACATTGGTGGGATTTGAAAGAGATGCTACATAATTGGTCTTTGATGACCAATTGTGGTCATTAAATTTTGCACGAGAAATTTATATTTCATCTCTATAATCCTTCTCATACTGACTAGCTATATCACTCCACATTCCTATCAAGGACGATGCAAGAGGCCACTTGGCAAATGGAACAAGACACTACAGGCTCCTTTCTCACATAAATGTACTCTTCAATGTCATCCAATTCCACACCCAACTTTAACAACAATGACCCTCCCTCACCGTACCCATGTGGTAAAACAATGATGAGAAGGAGATCCAACAATCATAATTCTGCTGAATAATCATATGGAAAGAACTGTCAGATGCCTCTCGAATGTCAGTGCCATTAGTGTGAAAATATATGCCATTAAGGTCCTTGTGATAATTTCAATATTTTGATAAAGGATGCCTCAAGGTTTTGTGGGAAATGTAGGAGAAGATAATCTATGGAGATGTACAGATCACAAGTTAATTAGATTGGAGGAAGGGTGTGTTTCATTGTGAGAATGTGTGTCTAATGACACTTTCATGTAGACATCGCAAGTGTAGCTAGATATGCAATCCTATTGAATGTGGAGAATGTGAAATATTACCTGAGAATATTAAGTCTTGTATATCTGCTAAAACCCAACAACAAAACCAGAGGAAGACTTGCATGGTTCTTGTGCCAAGCTACTAAGAGGCATGTGGAAAGGCTCTTCCTTATGGAAAAGAATTGTGTAAAAATACTTGTGTAAACATTTATAAAGGATTTCCCATGTGGCTTTCAGTTTATTCTGTGAAAAAAACCTTGTTGTAAAATTATGCAATGTGGAATCCCTGCTTGTACTAAGACTTGCCATTTACCTCCCTGTGACTCAATCTCATCATCATCTCTTAAGGTGTAATGTTGGAAAATTTGTAGATATCCAAGGAGACATTGGAAACACACTTGCATGCTTCCATGTCACCCATATACTTCATGCCCTGATACAAGATGAAAATGTCTAATACAAATAACATATCCTTGTGATGGATTAACAAACACAAGTGCCATGTGATGTTGGAGGCAACAATAAGAAAACTGATCTAGTTTTTGAAGCCTTTCTACACAAATTGTATGCTCCTCTTCAACCATTGTCGTCACGTTCAAGAATAATGCCTATTGGAGCCATAATGGATCTAAGATGTCGAGGAAAGGTTTAGATTATTGGTTTTTCCTAAAAAAATATGCATTTGTTTGCATGTTTTTTATGCAATGCCCAAGTAGAAAAGGGATACATTGAAGCTTCTTGCAGAAAGATCAAATCTCTCTTTATATTTGCAGGAATGGATCTAATGTGTGTTTTGATTTTAAAATCTACAAAAAAACCAATAAGCCCCTCTATGTCGTAGCATAATGTAATGAACCCATTTACACTGATATTTTTTTTTCCTTTTCTTTTATAGTAGATGTTTGAGATTAATAATTGTAAGGATGGATAAATAGGTTGTTGCTACACACTTTTACTCAGATAATTATATATACTTCATGATGCTATTTCTTTCACTTTGGAACATGTGATTATTGGAAATAATATTGAGGTAGGGGGGGTGAATCAGTTTCAACAAGTCAATAATATTTCATTTCCATAATTAGATTCATTTATGCTACTTCAGTGAATGGAACTTGCATGTATATGCAACTGTCTTTAAGGAAACTAGCGTATATCCTAGAAACTTATGATTCAGTTAATTCATCGTATGTTGATCTTTAATTAGCGCATCAAAACCATATAAAGAGTAACCAGGCGTAGTAAAAACACAACAGATAATCACACACATGAATACAAGATATAAGATCGAAACCCAATGTAGGTGAAAACCACTTGCTGCAATTGTCTCTATCTTCTTTTTAATAAGAAACTCATTTTTACAATTTTTGTACTGGTTCAATCTTATATCAATACACAACCTTCTACCTGCAGAAGGTTACAACCTTCTCTTTTTCTCCTGCTTCTGCTGGAATGGAGCTACCACCCCCTAGCTCTTGTACTAGCTAATATGTTTACTATTACGTAGGTGCCAGCTTGTAGAAGACTACAACCTTCTCTTTTCTTCTAGGAACCACGTTTCATAAATTTTCGGACTGGATCCATCAATAACATCATTCAAACATCAAATATATCTGCATCAATCACTCTGCTTTGCACCAACCATAAGTGAATCAATCAATCACTTTTCATAATGTTGTAACCAGAATACAATAACCAGAACACAAACATAGTAACAACAAACAAAAGTAGATAAAGAATATTTTATGAGGTATACACTACTTCAATGTGTCGAACTTGCATGCATACACACTTTTCTTAAGGTGAACCTGTGTACAAATTTGCAAATCAAATTTAAGATGTATAAATTGTTTTGATATGCAGAACTAGCATGTATACGCACCCTTTCTAAAGTGAACCTATGTACAAATCTATAAATGATGTTTTAATCTTTAAAATAATTCTAGACTTCAGTTATACCGAGATCATCATATTTATACACTACAAGATGCGCCACTTATTCAGATAAAAGATCAAAACCACACAAAGATACTTCACTTCAAGCCTTAAGATCTTGACCCATCATTAGATCTTATCCTTCATCAAGCGCTAAGCTTCATCCTTGATTCAGATCCAGCTATGCATCATAACCCAATAACATGTATTCTAGATCTTGCTCTACATTAGATATTCAATACTTGAGTGCCTTTTCCTAATGATCTCCTCCTCCTTTTATAATCTTAGGCCTTACTCAATACCATGGACCAAAACCACTTAGGACCAATACCTTGGACCAAATACCCAGGGTCAATACTTTGGATTAGATACCTTAGACCAATACGATGGATCAAAATACCATGGACCAAAACTTAGTTTTCTAACATGCACATGCCTTTCCTTCTAGAAATTGTGTGTGTACGCTATACGCTACTTTTGGTCTGCTAACCTGTGTGTACACGCAACTTGGTCAATGGGGAACTTGCGTATACCTCTCTTTCTTCAATCTGTGAGTGTGAACTATGATCTATCATCTGAGTGAGTTTCCATCAAGGACAACACTTGTGTGATAGTGCCAAATCTGAGACATAATGCCAACAATCTCCCGCTTTGGACTTGATGGCAACCCCAAGTCACTCTCCCCCTTTTGTCATCAAGGGAAAAGGGTTATGATCCCCCTGAGGTCATGAAGATTTCTCTAATATGCTGAAGTGTGCTGATTGAGCTCCATGCTCCTCCTGAATATAAGCAAGATCTGTAAAAAGATGTTTTAAAAGAAGAACAGGACTCTATACATACATCATAAATGACCTTCCTATCACCAATGACTCATACATAAATCCATCTCCCAATGAAGTGGGGATATACCAAGTGTTTATACATGTTAAAACAAGAACATTACATCATCCATCCCATGCATAATGGGGTAACAAAATAGGTCGTTTCATGACCTTGAAATTAAATGATATAAATCACATAGAGACCAAATATATGAAACAATACCATGATAGTTATCAACAATTATCATCAGCAGCATCTATCAATCGGTATCCAAAGCAGTAACCATTATCTCCCCATGAACCTGTTCCACCTGAATAAAAAAACATCTGTGAATTTGTACCAAGATCTTCTAAGATAATGCCAACAATGCATTATGAGAAGTATATGCTTCCCCTGAATCTATGCCAGATGATCACTGTCAAACACATATTAGACTCCTTTCTTCTTGAGTCTAGTCAACTTCTTTTCTTCAAACCAACATATACGGGATTGTATCCACAGAAACTGGTGTATGTATGTGGCTACGCTTTATGAAACTTGCCTATAGCCACTTTTCTCTTAAATAGATAAGTTTTAATAGCAAGATGATGCATCAACTACTCCCAACTTATGAATAAGATATTCAAATGTCTCTCTGGGTAGTGGTTTAGTGAATATATCAGCAACCTAATTTTTGGAGGGAACGTACTCCAATTTGACCTTTTGTTCAGGCACTTATTCACGTAGAAAAATATATTTGATGGGTATGTGCTTAGTCTTGGTATGCATGGCTGGATTCTTTGAAATACTGATGGAAATTGTAGTATCACATAAAATGGAGATGGGTGGAGTACATGTGATTTGAATGTCTTGCAATGTTTTCATCATCCAAAGGAGTTATGTGCATCAAGATGAAACAACCACATATTCTGCTACAACTTTAGATAATGCAATTGAACTTTGTTTCTTACTAAACCAAGACACTAATCTGGAACCCATATAGATTGCACCACCACTAGTACTTTTTCTGTCATCAATGCTTCCTGCTCAATCTGCATCTATATATGCATGAAGTGTAAGATCTGTATCTCTAGGATACCATAAACCAAAATTCAGCGTTCCTTTAAGATATTTGAAAATCCTTTTGACTACTTGGAGGTGTGATTCCTTTAGATTTGCTTGGAATCTTCCAGCTATTCCCACTGCATGAATGATGTCTAGTTGAGTACCTGTTAGATAAAGTAGACTGCTAATCATGGATCTGTAGGTTGGTTGATGTACTACTACTGATTCATCATTTGAGCTAAGACTGCATCCTGTTACCATTGGGGTAAATACTGGTTTGGAATCTTCCATGGTGTATTTTTTCAAGATCTGCTTGAGACATTTGGTTTGTGACAGAAAAAAATCCATCTTTATTTTTTTGAACTTGTAGACCAAGAAAATATGTAATCTCACCAAGCAAGGACATTTCAAATTTTTGCTGCATTACCGAAGCAAAATTCCAACTCATGGGTTCTTAATTACTGCCAAAAATCATATCATCAACATACACAACAAGTATTAGCAATTTATTTTTGTCAATCTTTGTATATAGATTGCTATCAACTGATCCTTTTGAAAAACCTTGTTGATGGAGGTATTTGTCAAGATGGTAATACCAGGTCCTTGGAGATTTTATTAGGCCATAGAGAGCCTTTCTGAGTCTACATACAAGTTTTACATCATTTCCAAGCATGAATATTTCTGGTTGCTCAATATATAGTTTTTCTTCTAAGTTTCCATTAAGAGAGGGATATTTTACATCCATTTGGTATACTTTGAATTTCTGAAAACTAGAAAGAGTAAGGAACATTCTTATGCCTTCAAGTCTAGCAACAGGTGCAAAAGTTTCTTCAAAATCTATACCTTCTTGTTGAGCATATCCTTTACAAACAAGTCTAGCCTTGTTTCTAATAACTTCTCCATTTTCATTGAGCTTATTTTTGAACATCCATTTGGTTCCTGTGATATTTTTATCATGGGGCCTAGGAACTAATTCCCAGGTATTATTCTTTTCAATTTTCTTAAGTTCTTCATTCATGGCCTTGACCCAACATTCATCTTGGCATGCTTCATTTACATTTTGATTTGGATGGAGGAAACAAATGCTAGATAGCCTCTTTCTGTCCCAAACTTTGAGTGTCTAGATGATTTTTCTAAACATACCTCAATGGAGTCTTTTCTTCTGCCGTTATTTGTTCTTCTGGTGCTCCATTGGTTTTTTCTTCATAATTACTATGATTTTATGTGGGAGGATAATCCTCATCTTCTCCATAATCTTCGGTTTTTACTTGCTTTTGATTTTTACATGCTTCATCAACCACAACATCAATACTTTCAATAATTTTCCCAAGCCTTTTATTATAACACTTATATCCTTTCCTTCGAGAAGAGTAACCAAGGAGAATGTCTTCATTTGCTTTGGGTTCAAACTTGCCAAGTTTTTCATCAGCCCTTTTGATGTAACATTTGCTTCCAAAAACTTCGAATTATTTTACAATAGGAGTCTTACAATACCAAAGTTCATGTGGAGTTTGAGTGCTATTTACCTGAACATTTGCTTGGTTGAGAATAGTGACGGAAGTGAATGCAGCTTCACCCAAGAAGCTTTCAGGAGTTCCAGACTCATTTAGCATAGCATGAGCCATTTGATGAATAGTTCTATTCATCCTTCCTACCACTTCATTTTTGT
Source organism: Pinus taeda (assembly GCA_000404065.3). Taxonomy (NCBI): domain Eukaryota; kingdom Viridiplantae; phylum Streptophyta; class Pinopsida; order Pinales; family Pinaceae; genus Pinus; species Pinus taeda. The sequence continues at coordinate 65,798 of APFE031261081.1, forward strand.
TGAGGAGTCCTTGCAGTGGGGAAATGCCTTTTTATTCCACGTTCTTCACAAAAGTCAAAGAATTCATCCGAGGTAAATTCTCGTCCTCGATCATATTTGAGGCATTTGATTTTGTGATCTGATTCATTTTCAACCAAGGCTTTGAAGGCTTTGAATTTTTCAAATTCTTCATCTTTATGCTTTAGAATTCCTATCCAACACATTCTGGAAAAATCATCAGTGAACATTATAAACAATTCGTCTCCATGAGATAACATTTTCCTTGATGGTCCACATAAATCAGTATGAACAAGATCAAGAGGCTTACTAGCTGATCCTTCCTTTTCAGTGAAGTGCGCTTTGGTTTCCTTATCAAATTGACATGATTTACATACTGTATTTTCTAGGATGTTGATATCAGAAAGATCATCAACAGTCTGACATCTGCATCCTTTTCTTATTTGAGAGAAGCTTAGATACCCCAATCTTCTGTGCCATAACCAGTGTTCATCATTTTTTCTTAGATAAAATTGTTGTTTTCTACCCTTGATTATGTATAGGTTGTTTGGAGTTATTATACCTTTGATCATGGTTTCTCCTGTATCAAGCTCATGAACAACACATCAATTTGATCGAAATACTACCTCATTTCCTTGATCACACAATTGACTAACACTCAACAGGTTATGCTTTAGACCATCAACATACATAACATTTCCAGCTTTAACTTTTTCTTTTAAGATAATATAACCTTTACCTTTTATGACAGCAAGAGTGTCATTTCCAAATGAGACCTTATTTTCTTTTTCTAAGGCATTATATGACTGAAGTTTTTCTTTATCACGTGTCATGTGTGTCGAGCATCCACTGTCGATGTACCACTAATTTTCTTGTGCTTCTACATACAAGGCTATAGCACATATTCCTATTTGTAGTTCTTTCTTTCTCCATATTTTGGGATTTAATGAATTTTTCTCCTTCTGAGTTGTTTTCTGAAATTTACTCTTGCATTCAGATTCTTCATGACCGAAGTTGTTGCAAATAGAGCATTTTATTTCATTTTCAAGAAGAGAAAACTTATTGTTGGATTGTTCATGATCCCCATCACATTCCTTTGATTTCATGCTTCTCTAATCATGATGGTCTTGTAAGCAACACATTGAGCAGCTTTGTGTCCAAAGTTATGACATGAAAAACATTGGCCATTAAAGAAGTTATTGTGATTATTGAATCTACTAACATATTGATTGTATTTTCTATTGATATTCATTCTTGAAACATATTGAGTATGATTTACCTGAGGTTGGTTGTAGCGTCTATTGATCCTTGAAGTAAATTGAGCCTGATTTACCTGGTGATCTGCTTTATGCCTTTGTTGTCAATTGTCAAACTATTCAATGCTCTTTGCTGCATCAAGATAACTTTCAGTGGAGATTTATGGATTCTGTGCTTAGGATGCTTCTTCAGTATATCCAAGACCTATCTTTATCAAAGGAGGACGCTAGACTTTGATAAATTCATTTAAGGTTTCTGATCCTTTAGCAAATCAGAGATTGAGAGCTTTTTTTTTCTCAATATCCTTTCTTAGACCCACAATTTCACATTCTAGTTTTTCATTGTGTTTTTCTCTTTCAGCAACTTGGAATGTCAAAGTATCTATAATCATATTCTTTTCTTCTAAACATATTTTGAGTTTATATGTTTCTTCATAAATGTCATCTTCATCTAAAGCATCCAAGAAATCATCATCTTCAAAATCCATCAGAAGTCTACAGTCACTACTATTTTCATATTCATCACTATTTGATAAACCATCACTATCTTCATGTGTATAGTAGCTCTTCATACTTACACTTTGTTTTCTATTCCATTTTGTTGATTCCTTACCTTTATCAAGCTTATCTTTATGAGAACATTTGGTAGCATAATGACTGACTCTTCCATAAGAAAAACATTTGAAAGGAAGTTTACCTCTGACTCTTCTGAAACCCCATTGAAGGTTCTTGACAAAGTTTGCTTCTTCCTCTCCTTCTGAAATATGTTCTGATTCATTGAGTTATTCTCTTCCTAAAGCTTTCAATGTGGCTTCTCTCATATCTGATGGGCCTCGTTTTCTCATTGCGAAAGTAGTTAAGATTTCGTGCAGCTAGGTCATAGTAATAGTTTGAAGATCCTACTTTTCTTCTATGGCAGATACTTTTGATTCAAACATAGTAGACAAGGATCTTAAAACATTTTCAACTAAAGTAAATTCTTTCATCATTGTGAATTTTGAGAGTTTCATATTGAATTTTGAGAGTTTGCAGTTTTTGACGTTTTACCTGATTGTCTCCTTCATTCCTTAGAATGATCTTGTCCCATATTTCTTTGGTGGTTTTGAGCTACATAAATTTCAAAAATTTTGATTGTGATAGACTCCTCAATAATTTATTGACATCCTTGCCATTGGTTTCATATTTCTTTTTACCTATCGTATCTGTAGGAATTGCTGATGGAAATGTATATTCTCCTTCCACGATTTCCCAAACATCTGTCCCAAGAGATTGAAGATAGGTTGTGGTTCTTACCTTCTAATAAACAAAGTTGCTCCCATCAAAGATTGGTGGTCTAATGGATCCCTCTCTTTCGTAGTTACTCATGATCAGATATATTCCTTCAAGCAATCAAGCTTCTTATGAAGGACTTGCTCTAAAACCAATTGTTGGAAATAATACTGAAGAGGTGGGGTGAATCAATATTAGAAAGTCAATAATATTTCATTTCCATAATCAGATTCGTATACACTACTTCAGTTAATGGAACTTGCGTGTATATGCAACTGTATTTAAGGCAACTACCGTATATCCTAAAAAGTTATGATTCAGTTAATTCATCATATATTGATATTTAATCAGTGCGCCAAAACCATATAAATAGTAACTAGGTGCAGTAAAAATAGAACAAACATGAACACACATGAACACAAGATATAAGTTGGAAATCCAATGTTGGTGAAAACCACCTTCTGCAATCGTCTCTATCTTCTTTTTAATAAGAAAATTCTTTTTACAATTTTTGTATTGGTGTAGTCTTATACTAGTGTGCAGGCTTCTACCTATAGAAGGTTACAACCTTTTCTCATTCTCCAGCTTCTCCTAGAAGGGAGCTACAACCCCCTAGCTCTTGTACTAGCTAATATGTTTACTAGTACGAAATTGCTGACGTACAAAAGGCTACAACGTTCTCTTTTCTTCCAGGGGCCACATTTCATAAAATTTCAGACTGGATCGATAAATAACATCATTCAAACATCAAATATATATGCATCAATCAATTTGCTTTGCACCAACCACAATTAAATCGATCAATCACTTTTCAGAATGTTGTAACTAAAATACAGTAGCCAAAACCCAGAACATAGAAATAGCAAATAGAAGTAACTAAATCATATTTTATGAGGAATAAAATACTTCAATGTGTCAAACCTGCATGCATACACACTTTTATGAAGGCAAACCTATGTACGGATCTGCAAATCAAATTTAACATGTATACGCTATTTCGATATGCAAAACCACTATGTATACATGCCTTTTCTGAAGTGAACTTGCGTACAGATCTGTAAATGATGATTTAATCTTTACAACAATTCCAAAATTCAGTTATACCCAGATCATCATATTTACAAACTATAACATGCACTAGTTATTTAGATAAAAGATTAAAACCACACAAACATACTTCTCTTCAAGCCTTATGATCTTGACCCATCATTAGATCTTATCCTTCATCAAGTGCTAAGGTTCACCCTTGATTCAGATCCAGCTATGGACCATAACTCAATAACCTATATTCTAGATCTTGCTTTACACTAGATAATCAATACTTGAGTCTGTTTGCCTAATGAGCTTCTCCTCCTTTTATAATCTTAGGCATTACTCAATACCATTGACCAAAACCACTTAGGACCAATACCTTGGACCAAATACCTAGGGTCAACACTTTAGATCAAATACCTTGGACCAATACCATGGATCAAAATGCCATGGACCAAATACCATGGACTAAAACATAGTTTTCCAACATGTATGTGCCTTTCCTTTTGTGAAAGTGCATGTGTACGCTATAAACTCCTTTGCGTCTACTAACCTGCGTGTACACGTAGCTTGGTCAATGGGGAACCTACGTATACCTCTCTTTCTTCAATTTGTGAGTTTGAAGTGTGATCTATCATTTGAGTGTGTTGCCATCAAGAACAATAGTTGTGTCATAATGCCAACAATGATTCTTCACTACCTTCTATCTATGTTTAAATATTAGTTATGTGCTCCAAGGTACCTATAAACATTTTAGGGTTAAGGGATGCTATGGATTATAATGTTCTAATCTCTAACTATACAATATTATATGATCAAGTGTAGATATTCCATTATGAACTATGCTTGGAAAAGGAGATTTATACTCCCATCGTTCAAGGAGCTCCATGGTATCCCTAAATTTATTAAACATTGGGTTTTGTGTTATGTTGTGAGTTGTGTAGTTCGTCATAGTTGTGAATCGGAATTGATCCCTCCTTAAAATTATCTCTATGCTAACCACCACTTTGATTCTATTTTAGTTATTTTTTATCCCTACCTAAACCCATTTCCATGCAACAAATGTCCTAACACCTCGGTCTACTACACTAGCTAAGTTCCACATCACCCAGGTGCATGTGATGGCGCACCAAGGTGCTCTGGTCTCCATACTTACTCTTTTGAGGGTATATCAATGACTTTGATTTGTTAGGGTTTCATCAATGGCTATCTCTACTATATAAAAACCCTAACCTCTTGCAAAACCCTATCACACCCTTTTGTATCTCTACTCCTTCATCGCTCGGCTTTCTACATAGGAGGGATTAAGTTTTACTTCACTCGCAATCCTCCATATGCGTGGACCCTGACCGCCCATAATAAGACCCATTTTTTTCATCACTCGGCCTTCAGCTGTGGACATTCTGTAAGCATGGTATCTATGGTTTGCTCGTAGCTCTGTGTTTCTTGTCTTGCATGGTCTTGCATTTGGGGTTATTCCCACCAGGTTACTACTAAATCCATGGCCAACTGAGATTTCTTCTCTTCGTGGTTGTAGAGAAAATGTCTTATCGATACTCTCCTCTACACTTGAAGCTTATCAACGACCTGTCATCTACAGTAGTATTTCAGCTTTAGTAAAGATAATTTTGAAATTTCATTTTTATTTTATCTACCAACAAATTGTAGCTACCAACAATCATACTCATTCTTTGTCTATGTAGGAGTTGAGCTTGGATTTGAGAAGAGAGAAAGGGAGGACTCACACTACATGCAACGTGCCTCCTTTCTCAACATTTGGTGGTAAGTGTCCACTAATTCGGTTATGAACAGTTAATCATGCTCAAACAATCGCATTGCTCTATTACACTATGGAATAAAATTATTTATATCTTCTACTACTTAGGTGTGTTCTCCATCTGCCCCCATCTGCCTAGCTATGTTTTACCTCTCTCTTGTAAAATAGCTATTAATTTAATTTTTTTAACATCGTGTAGACTATGGTTTAACTCCTCTGTTTTTGGGACTTGCAGGCATGGGTTGCACTAGTTTCTTGTTCATTTAGCGACCTACCACAACTTATTTCCCACCTACAAGCTAGTGATTGATGCTTATCTAGGTTAGTTCTATTTTTCAAACCTCCTTCAACTTGGGTACCTTCGAGCATCTATAAAATTGGCCATGTTGTTGTTTGCGTAAGGTAAAAAATTGTGTGATTAAGGTTTATATTTGATTTTTTTTTTTTAGTTTTGGACAAGGTATGGTCCACCCACTAGTAGGTAGGTCCATTTCTTCTTACCACTAGACCCCACTTGCACTCCTCCTAGTCTTCAAATGAGCAATGAATTTGACAACTTTTGACATTTTCTAACCACGGTCACGTTCATTTTATCACCACTCTTTTTTGAAGCACAAGTTTTCCATTGGTCTATAGGTGGAAAGGTGACTTATTTTTTGCCTCATGGACTCATGCATAGGCCTTACAGTGCCTTCTTACTAAGTCTATGTGGGTACTTGCTGCCCCTGCGTCCAATCCATCGTTACAGTTTGGTTGAACAATATCAGTTCACTGTATTTTTTTGAGTGTATATTTGCCTAAGACTATTTGGGGTCTCATCTTCTTCTTGTTTGAGCTTATGATATGTATGAGTTGGACATTTTCGTTGATATGGATTTAACTGCAAATATTCGATGTGTGTGTGTATTATTCTACGATGTATGTCCTCCATGGGAATTAAGATGAGCACTACAGGTATTCATACTACTGTTATGACAGCCTTTTACTTTCACATGAATACTTTTGTTTAGAAAGTATAAATATTGCCTGATTGATGTTATTATTTTGTTTCATATATGATTCTTCAGGGAAATTTCGATTCACCATTTTTATTATGTCCATGTAACCACTTTATAGTTAACATATATAATTTTCGTTGATTAAAAGTAGCTTGGGTTCTCGTATCTGTGCATTTAACAAAATATCATTCTAACACTTTAATTATATTTATGTAGATACAATAATTGTTGAGATGATATTCCTTTTTTGTTTTATAGATCTCTTAAATTTTGACTACGTATACTCAATTTTAATATAGTTAGGAAATACCAGTATTGGCTTCTCCACATTATTAAATGATTATAAAGTTGAACTGTGTGGGAACAATTTCGTTTTCTAATATTTAAAATATATCTGTTACTGTGGTTTATTTATTTGCATAGTATTCTACGCAAGTTAGATAGGCAAGTTCATAATCTTCCTCTCACTACATACAAGATCGACATGCAAGATTCCATGTGTGGTTTCCTGTGAAATGCTAACCGATACTCTTTTATTTTTTTATTCCTTCATGTTTTGACATAAAGCAATTTAACTATTGTATTCATTTGTGGAAGATAAATAATGCATCGTAGGATATGATTTTACCATTCCCTACTTTCATATACAACTCCCTTTGTGATTATTTTATGTTGAAAAGGACGTGCGTTTCCTTTCCTTCCCCCTTCCATCTCTATCAGGTAATCCATCCGTCATGAATTCTGACTTCCAGAAGGGAACAACAAGTAAATATAATTATATAAAATTTGTAGGAAACCATTATATAAGCACATAATTCATGTGTAGCTTTTTGGCTCATCATAACTCAGATTCTAATATAATTTAGATACATACATAAATACAAGAATTTGGTGATTACTATCAACAATTCCAATACTGAAAAAACCAACAAAGAATAATATAATTACTACCAACAATCCCAGTTAAAGAAAAAGATGATAAAGAATAATAGGATTACTACCAACACTTCCAACTAACAAAAACAATAGTAACCTCAAACCAATAGTTTGAATCTGGAAAATTTGTGGCTCGCAAAACTGATCCACCTCACCTTCAGTCACCTCTGATTCCCCATGAGTTATAATGACCTTGCCATGCTTCATTAACCTCTACTGAGCCCGTGATAATGTCTATTTAACATTCTCTTCTCACAAGATTTTTTCCTTGACAATGTCCTACCTTTTGGGTATCTATGCCTCCTTAACCTAGGCTTTTAGTTTTTTCCTTTTCATTTTTTTCCTAAAGTAAACCTGCTTTATTCCTTGCAGTTCTTTGCTTGGTCTTTATCTTCCAATGAGTGTTAAATATATATCCATATATTTTATTATAGGAAATTAAATTTGAATCTGATTCATCCTAAATTCAAGCAAGCATCATTCACTCTAGTTTCTTTGCTTCCATAATTTTCTCGTAAACTAAAAACAATTTTTCCTTTATTTATTACTTCTGTGTTACCAAATATCAATATATCATAATCCATAATCAAAATCACTAATAATATTAAAACAGAAACAAAAAAATGCAATTGTTTTAATCATAACAGTGGTATTACACATAAATCCCAAGGGTTCAATTCTTGCAACAGGGCAAGTGTGTCCTCTACCTTTCAAGTCATCTGTAGATATGCATACGAGGCTTGTCATTTTCCTATTTGATTTATCATGCGATGAAAATCTAAATTCACTAATATTCAGGTTTGAAGGTGAGTGTGAGTTACTATGGCTAAATGAAAAAAATGCATTACTTATATTTAAAGATCGTCACACAAGATTTGCAACAAAGTCTTTAGGCTGTGAATGATGCTCTGCATATCGGGGGGCAATTAAGCACCTACAACCTACAAAATATGTAATGCTGAGTTGTAGTGTATGGAATAGAACAAAAGAATTAGACAAATGAGCAAATTCATGCATGGACAGGAAATGAGCAAAAGTTAAGTGATGGTTGAAACAATTAGCAATTTTTTTGTCTTGGACATTTAAGGACACCCTCACATCATGTATATTTTAATTGTAATGCCATAAAAAACATGTTTCCATGGAAATCTTTATTATGAAATATGTTAAAAATTGTCATTAATTAAGTAATTGATAAAATTATTTGTTTTATTTTTTATCCCAACTCTGAGTAAGGAAATCTAGAGCACAATCACCAATTTCAAGAATAAATATTGATGAATTGTACCAAAACAACCTATGATTTCAAAGGTAGAAAATCTCCATATATTACTTTACTTATGAGGCATGTTGGATTAACCAAACAAGATCTTTCACTTGAACAGAAGTCTCATGATTTGTAAGGCTGAAGGAAGAAATAGAAAGATTTCATTGTCACATGATCCTTATTTTTTGTTAATATTTTCTTGTCTTTCAAGAGTTCTCAATCAAACATTAATTAGTGTTATATGCAAGAGTTGTCAAATAAACATTAATTAGTGTTATATGTTATTGCCTTACCTCGTGCAATTGCTAGTTATTCCATATTATTATTATTATTAATTTAAGATATAATATTTATTTCATATTTATTGTGTTTTCTAAATTTGATAATGTGAAATATTTTATGAAATAAATATCGTGCTGTCCATTATAAAAGATAATTTCTATCCACTTTCACTAAACATGGATTTATATATAACTAAATTAAATATTTTTAATTTTATAAAACATTTAATAAACTAAAGCTATTAAATCTTACAAATCCACCCTCTAACTTATATTTATATAATATAATATTTTAATATAATAATAATAATTTATCTTATATATTTATATATTATCTAAACCTTGAAATATATATAATTTGATAAATATATAATTAATTCTATTAATAATTTCTAAAATATATGATATAATTTATTTAAACAAAATGCAAAATCCCTTTTAAAACCTTGTTAACGATGTACCCAAAAACATCCAAACTTGGCCGTATCAATTAGGAATGTCCATGATTATGAAATTGTCAACTCATATAATTTTTTCCTAAATAGAATATAATTATTCACATTTCTATTCAATATCACCTGAAATATTACGACAAATCAATTTCAAACTTCTACTTAGTGAAAGTTTCATTCCTTTTGTATACTTAAATTTGAAAATATGATTATTTTTGTGCGGATAATTCTTTATATTAAACTAGAAATTACATCACATGTTGTAAAGGAAACATTGTAAGTCATAGATTTTAGAAGAATTATGACATTGAAAAATCACTAAATAAAAAATTGGTAAACAAAATGTCATTAAAACAAATATTTACACAATTTGACCATCAATCTCAGCCTCTGATAAATTTCATGGGCGATGTGCATGGACCTGCCTCATATTCTTACACTCATATATGAGTATGATGAACCCATGTTACTCGTCATTCAACATGGTTTAAGGACATTATAGAGCATCAATCAAATAACTGAAGATTTTGTTACCTAACACACTTGTAGTTACGAAAAATTCACCAAATATTTACACAATTTGACCATCAATCTCAACCTCTCATAAATTTCATGGGTAATGTGCATTGACCTATCCTATTCTTATATTCATACATCTTGGTAAATATATGAGTAAGTTGAGCCAACTTATGGGACTCACCAGAAACCAGAGTTGTTGTGAATGGACTCTTAGAGAAAACAATCTCATATCCATCTCCATGTGAGCTCATTCTTTCTAATATAAGCTTTCAAAACATGGCTCCTCCACTTTCTCTTCCCCATCTAGCACATGATGTAAATTTTTATAAACCACATCAAGTAAATTGTCTCTCTCACTTGTGTGAAATCCTAGGTATTTCTAAGATTTCCCAAACTCTGCAAGCATAACTAGTTTTTTCAATATTTTGCTTACATCTTCCATATGACTCTTTATCCAACTCTGCAAAATTGAAAGTTGGGTCTCCTCATCTGCCCCAACAACCTTTTAAAGGTTCAAATCATAGTTCAGTATATTACTGCAAACTCAAACACTATCACCAAGCAATGAACACATGTTACTATAATAATGAATTGTAATGAACTTCTTGCCTATAAGATTACATGAATGAATGCAACAACATACTCAATCAAATTATATAAAAACCTAACATCTTAAATATCGATTGAAGTCTAAAGAATAAATCTAAGTTTGTAAAAACCTATCAATCTCAAGCTTTTAATTGCTACTATACAATATAAACATGGGAATAAAAGATAGAAACTTACCATATGTCAGGATAGGAATGAAATGTTGAAAAACCAAGTCCCCTTATTTGATTATTGGTGATAAGATTTGTGCCCAAAGAAGCCTGTATTGATCTCTCTTTGCTAGGCTCAAATACATTCAGTGGACTATGGAGGTCCATTTAGTCTACCCTATGCTAAGTAGGAAAATTTTGAAGCACAAATATATTCAATGGACTATAGAGATCCACTGTAAAGTTATTAATATACCTCCAAAAGACATCTAACCATATTTTGACATGTTTAGCAACACTTGATATATTTTAGAAAACTTATTAAAATAATATAAATATTTTAATCCATAATTACAAATATTTAATAGAAATGGGAATAAAAATTAACAAGAACCTTGCTAACCATTTCACTTGGCACCCTGTTTTTTTAGAGGAGACCAATAGAGTGAAATTATACTTTATTGTCAGAGTAATAGACCATTTCACTATTGGTCTCTACTTAAAAAGTATAATTTATTGATTTTTTTCTTAATTTTGAAAAGAATTATTTTCCCTCTATTCTCAAATATCTATTGTGACTGTACATATCTATATTATTTTCTATATCCCCTTCAACCATTCGCTTGTTCTGTGGATGTATAAACCCCATCAAATCACCAAATCCTGCATAGTTATTGCCATATCCCTTCTGCTCCTATGAAAAAATATGTTGTTGTTTAAGGTGAAGTTTAGAACAACAAACCCATCAAATTATGAATAATTTAAAATACCAACACCAAGAATGACAATGCAACATATATTTTATTGTAGATAGGAAACATCGAAACCAATGAAAAGCATCAATCCATAGGTCGTTTCAATTTTTTGAAAAAACAAACAAGGAACAACTCGACATTCCTATTGCTGGTCAAAATTACAGGCATTCAAATAAATAAACTTGTGAGAGAATGTGCAATAAAAGAAGTATTTAGAGGGAAAAACATATATGTTCACTTTATATATCAAGTCCTCTATCTTAAGATATCAAAAATGCCAGTTAAACTTCAAATCCAGAGTTAAGAGCAGTAAAAGAATAGGTTTTCAAGACCAGACCATCCCATATACCATAGGAGAAGGATCTTAACATTATTTGTGTGTTGAGATATGTCTGTCCATCAACACAAAAATACCGAAATCGACCCCCTCATGGAAAGTACTGGCGAGCTAAAACATAATAACCAACATAGCATTTATCCACCTACAATTATTATTATCATAAAACACTCATGAAACAAGACTATGAAGAAAAGAATATTATATTACCATGAGGGAAATCACCAATAATGCCACTGATCCCTTGAGGAAGAGCACTATGCTAAACCCTCCCAAAGGCTACTATTCTAAAATCTTAATCCAATAATATTATATGTTAGTTATTCTTGAAAGTATAAGGACCACTGATGTGCATAAAAAGGATAATAATGAGCATTGAATTTTCAAATTACTACAGACCAATTGTAGTGAACCCCTTTGAAGTTTGTACTGAGCAACCACTATTGATCTCCCACACAATATAGAAAATGAGATCAACATTGACTTTGGAAGATGCATTGTTATAGACATTTTTGGGCCCTTCAACCCTAATCATAAATGTCCTTGAACTGAGGGCTCCTAAGTCCCTCAAAGTGTTGCTTCACTACCTAAAGGAACAAGGTTAGGTGATTACATCATCTCCTAGGAGTTCTCCACTAAAAACTGCTCAGAAATGGTCAAAACTGGACCATACTGAATACCCAATGCAGGGGGTGCGATGCATATCACCTTCCCAGTGTAAAGGGTGCGATGGTCGGGAATGGAAAAATGACAGGGACAAATTACGAGGTGGAAGATCATGGAATCTTCCAGAAGCTTTCCCTCTGACACTTGCATCTCTGTTTTCAACCAGGGATGAGTAAGAGATCATCATTCCCCAAGTGGAATCAAGAACTATCAGAGAGAGGACACTAATAAAAACCCCAGAAGATGACTCACCCCCCCCACAATCATCTATATATGCATCCCTCATCCCAGAGATCCAAAGGCTGGAATCTTGTATCTTGTAGAGAAGTGTTGTTGGTTTTCTGGTGTAACTTCATAGTGTTGGGTAATCTAAGCTTTACTTGAGGTGAAGAATGGATTTCTTGCTGGAGGATGTTGGTGGGTCAGAACATATGGTTGTAATCCTCTTGCTACCCTTGATCTTAATAAAGCTATTCAAGTTTTCTTCCATATTCTTGTATGTTTAATTATATATGCTTTTGTATGGTTAACACATGTCTAGTCCTGTGTTATTTATGAATATAGATATTTTTTCTTCAATAGTAGTATGTTGCTTTGATTCCACGGGTGCTCTTTCAACCTGGATAGATGAAGAAGAAGTGACAAAGACCTATCAGGAAGGAGAGGAATCAAACAAGGGAACTAAGCGCAAGACTAAGGTTGGTGCCATTTGTTCCACTCTTATCTATTTTCATAAAGGAAAGCAAAAGTAGACTTTACTTATTTGTTTCTAAAATAGATACCAGTCTTAGTGGGAATAGCAGCTCCAAGTGGACACTATTCCCGATAACATGCATGTATTATATTCTTACTGTTTCACAATTTTGATGTGATTTATATTTCATTTTTTTCCTATTTGTCTATTCCAGTTTTACACTACGTAAAAAACAATATCAAAGTATGGGTGATGATGGATATCAAGAGTGTTTTCTTGACATCGGCCATGGTAGCCATAATTAGGGCTTCCAGGAAGAGATTCTCTATGATTGAAACTGATAGCAATAGCAAAATTAATTGCCAAAATTAATTGGTAATCAAGAGCTCCCCATGCATATCCTTGCAAAGTGCTAAAGCTCAATCATACATCAAAAACCTCGTAACTCTTGTGGATGTTTACAACTTTGCAAGGGTAACAGATTAGATATTAACTTCTGTCGAAATAGGAATTGTATGTAGGAATAGTGTATCTAGTTCTGAACATTGAAATTTAGTTCCATCTCGAGATTCTAAGTGTCCTTAAATGTATCGATTCAGTTAGCATGAGTTATTCTGTGATATGCACTAATTAAATTTTTAGAATTAATCCCTCCAAAGTTTCTTTCCCTTTTAGATCTAGTTAATGGTTTGAAAAGTATTATTTTTCATTTGAGCATTAAGAAGTATACTTTAACGACGATTTTCACTCTATTCCCAAATCTCTACTGTGATTGTACATGTTTATATTATGTTCTATATCCCCTTCGACTATTCGCTTCTTCTGTGGATGCTTAAGACCCATCAAATCACCAAATCCCGCATACTTCTTACCATATCTCTGTCTTCTCCTATCAAAAAACATGTTGTTGCTTAAGGTGAAGTTCAAAACAACAGACCCATCAAATGAAGAACTTAAAAGACCAACAAAAATAAAAACAATGTAAGATATATTCTGTTCTAGATAGGACACATCGAAACCAATGAAAAGCATCAACCCACAAATCATTTCAATTGGTTGAAGAAAACAAATAAGGAACAACTCCACATTCCAATTGCTGGTCAAAATTTCAGGCATTGAAGTAAATGCGCTTGTGAGAGAATGTGAAATCGAATAGTTATTTAGAGTACCAAACATTTATTTTCGCTTTATATATTAAGTCCTCTGTGTTAAGATACCAGAAATTCCAGTTAAACTTCAAATGCGGAGTTAAGAGCAGTAAAAAAATAGGTTTTCAAGGCTAGACGATCCCATATACCATAGCAACATTTTGTTTTCAAGACCAAACCATCCCATATACCATAGCAGAAGTATGTTAAAATTATTTTTGTGCTAAGATATCTTTGTCCATCAACACCAAAATACCAAAATCGACCCCCCTGATGGAAAGTACTAGAAAGCTAATCCATAATCACCAACATAGCATTTACCCACCTACAATTATTATCATCATAAAGAACTCATGAAACAAGACTATGAAGGAAACAATATGAGATTACCATCAGGGAAATCACCAAGAACACCACTGATCCCTTGAGGAAGACCACTATGTTAAACCCTCCCAAAGACTACTGTGCTAAAATCTTAAGCCAATAATACTCTTTGTTAGTTATTCTTGAAAGTATAATGGTCACTGATGTACATAAAAAGGACAACAATGAGCACTGAATTTGCAGATTACTACAGAGCCCAATTGTAGAGAACCCCTTTGAAGTTTGTACTAAGCACCCACTATTGATCTCCCACATAGTATAGAAAATGAGATCAACATTGACTTTGGAAGATGCATGTATTATATTCTTACTGTTTCACAATTCTCATGTGATTAATATTTCATTGGTTAGTTATTTATCTCTTCCAATTTTGGACTACCTACAAAACAATATCAAAGGATGGGTCATGATGAGTATCAAGAGTGTTTGGTTGACATAGGATGGGTCATGATGAATATCAAGAGTGTTTGGTTGACATCAGCCATGGTAGCTAGCATTAAGGTTTTTAGTAAGAGATTCTCTATGATTGAAATTGATAGCGATAGCAGAATGAAATGCCAAAAGTAATTGGTAATCAAGAACACCCCACACATATACTTTCCGAGTGCTAAAGCATAATCATACATAAAAAAGTGTTGTAACTCTTCTAGGCATTTACCACTTTTCAAGGATAATGGCTCAGATATTGACTTCTATCGACATAAGAAGTGTATGTAGGAATATTATATTTAGTTCTGAACATTGAAATTCAATTCCATCTCGAGATTCTAAATGCCCTTAAATGTCTCGATTTAGTTAGCATGAGTTATTCTGTAATATGCAGTAAGTAAATTTGCAAAATTAATCCCTTCAAATGAATAGAAAAAGAAATCAAAGTTGACAACCCTGGCAGCTCTCTCAGTTTCCCCTTTAGGAGCTTCAAAGACAATATCTAGAGATGTAGGCAATGGGTAGCCAAAGTCCTAAGGGTTGAGGTGATATCGATGGAAAAAATGTCCTCTGAAACCAAAAGCCCCTGTTTCCCTAAAAATAACTATTGTCTTGCTAAAAATATATGTATCCTATTCTTCCCTTCAATCCAGGTGCATCCTGGTTCCTTAATTACCCTAGAAACCAAAACAGGACACAGAGCAGTAACTTCAAACATCATAATGCAATCTAAATTGAATAGAATGCAATTCTATTGTTTCTCGAGTTTAGACAAAGGACAAACGAATGCATATTTCTAATCTGTTCTCGCTTGGCCGGAAATATGATCCATTACAACCATGAAGAGTCTTCTCCTCTTCTTGAATTTCTTGAATTACAACGAGATAGAAAAACTACAGTTGTTGCAAGGGTTTACTTACTGGTAAGGGTTTACCTAGCCCCATGCTGCCTACAATGGAAGACGTGAATCCAAACCATTCGAAGGGATGGAAGACCGATTGTTTACTCGTATGCCCCGTGCTGAATTTCTTGAATTACAGCAGGGCACAAAAAATATTGTTGTGGCAAGGGTTTACCTGGCCCCGTGCTTCCTGTAATTGATGATGCAAACTCTAAATTGTTCGGAGTGATGGAAGATCTACCATTTACTCCTAGGCTGACTATGAGCCTCTCTTTCCTGTAATAGAAGACGTAAAGTCGAAATTGTTCAACAGTGATGGATTAGGGTTTAATAATTCCTTTTTCCAAACTACTTTTGCATGATCAAATGACTAAACACATTCCAAACATCTAACATATAATCTACTGAGGTAGGGCGATGACAGTGGAAAAGAAGGAAGTTCATTTCAGAGAGAAATGCCTTACTCCTTAAAAATATTTTAATCTAATTATTT
>APFE031261081.1:96969-107921 GCA_000404065.3 Pinus taeda
TATTTAAATTCTTGTTTGAATTTACTATAGTTTTTTTTGTCATATTGGAGTCCAAGATGTAGACAGGTTGATTACATATGAAGCTAAAATGGTAAAGGGACTAAAAAATTGCATTCAATTAGAACAAAGGATTACCAAAATGTGTTTGCATTTGATAAAAGAAAACATTCTTATTTTTTTCTTGTTTTCATAGAAGACACACGATCCAATGATATTTGTGAAAAGAATATGTATGTAAAATCTTGGCAACGTACAAAACTAAATACAAAGGGAAAAATTATAGTTGCAGACTTCAAGGAGATGGAATTAGAGGAGACTATAGTATCATCTAAAGGTGATTGACTTTATGATATTGTTAGAGAAGGTAATGTTTCAATTTATTTCAAAGGATATAAATACATTTTATATTTTTAAAATCATTGCATATAAGTATCTAGATAATAGTTAAAATATAGTGATTTAGAAATACATAATAAAATCAAGAACATGTTGATAAATTTAATTTCATGTTAATTATGATCTGAATTTACATGTGTTTTACTGTGTAGGACATGTTTTTGCTATAATTGCACCCATTAACAACATAGAAAATTTCAAGTATAATTTGATGTAGTGCACTGAATGAATGATGAAGTTATTTGAAGACTATGATGATAACGATTTTATATATGAAAAAACATCTATTATACTAAAACGTTTTTTTTTCCAAGAAACTCATTGAACTGAGAGTGATGTTTACTTTCAAGGCTATTAACTTGATGTCACACATTGTCAATATTGTCACTTGTTGTGTGCAACATGGATAAATTTGATAGAAGTTCAATAAATAAAAAAATTGAAAGTTAAAAAATGGAGAATGTCAAAAGCTGACCATGAACGGATCATTGAGGATGAAAATCCATTAGAATTTTTTTAATTGAACTAGCCAACAATTTCTTCTCCATGGATTCATATTTGAGAACTTAGAGTTCAACTACATTGTTAGCCTTTCTTTTTGTGCACTCTTAAGTTGTACATTCTTAAGAATGCGATGATATAAAAGAGATGCTCATTGGATCTTGTATTGAGTTTTTATATGTATACTCACTATTATGTAGGTGTATTGAGGATTTGATGCTACTCATATTATGATTCCATGCACGACAAGTAATTTATATGTATACATTTTCTAGCCTTAAACGATTTCATACATGAATGCAAGATGTATTAGCCTTTCTATACACAAATACAAAATCTACATACCATATTTTATAATGCAATTTTAAGTTTTGATTGTTTTAGACATATACAAAAAATTATAAGATTTGTTCAAATGAGAAATGTACCATGTTTTGTAATTTGCAATTTTACTAGATTCATTTCAAATAAATTGATAAAACAACTTTAAACAAAACCTAAGAATCATCTACTAACATTATAAGAATGATTGAATGCAAATTGTACCAACTAAATGCAAATTTACTTTCGTTGCTACATATTGATGAACTTAAATATGTAAAGCCTTTAAAAGCGTCAAACCATGCATCATGGAAATTGTACCGTGTTTTATAATGAAATATTATAGTATGTTTGTGCATGAACAACTTTATATTAAGTGTTAACTATTAATCAAAATCCATAGTAGTCTTTCTATACATGAATGAAAAATGTACATACCATATTTTATAATGCAATTTTTCTGATTGTTTTATACATCTACACCAAATTAAAAGATTCATTCAAATTCAAATGTACCATGTTTTGCAATATACAATTTGAATATATTCATTTTAAATAACTTTCCAAAAAAACTTAAAAAAAAAACCTAAGAATCATCTACTAACATTATGAAAATGATTAAATGCAAAATGTACCAATTAAGAGAAAATTTACTTTCATTGCTACATATTCATGAACTTAAATATGTAAAACCTTTAAGCATCAAACCATGCATCATGCAAATTGTACCAGGTTTTATAATGTAATTTTATAGTATGTTTATGCATTCAAACAACTTTATATTAAAATTTAACTAATAACCGACATCCATATTAACTTTTTTATATGTGAATGCAAATTTTCATGTATTATATTTTATAATTCAATTTTAAGTTATGATTGTTTTAGACATCTACACCAAATTATAAGATTCATCCAAACGTAAAATGTACCATCTTTTTATAATTTGCAATTCTACTAGATTCATTTTATTAAAACAACTTTAAACAAAACCTAAGAACCATCTATTGACATTATAAAAATGATCATGTGAAATGTACCAACTAAATCAAAACTTACTTTCATTGCTACGTATTCATGAACTTAAATATTTAAAACCTTTAAGCATCGAACCATGCATCATGCAAATTGTACCATGTTTTATAATGCAAGAGTATAGTAGGTTTGTGCCTGAACAACTTTTTCTTAAAAGTTACTTATCAACCGACATCCATATTAGTCTTTCTACACACGAATCGAAAATGTACATACCATATTTTATAATGAAATTTCTATGATTACCTTAGGCATATACATGTAATTGTTAGATTCATTCAAATGAAAAATGTACCATGTTTTGTAATTTACAATTTTAATAGATTCATTTTAAATTACAAGTGACAAAACAACTTAAAAAAAAAACCTAAGAACCATCGACTAACATTATAACAATGATCATGAAAAAGTACCAACTAAATGGAAATTTACTTTCATTGCTACATATCCGTGAACTTATGTATGTAAAACCAAGTTTTAAGCATCAAACCATGCATCATGGAAATTTACCATGCAAAATTTACACAAACTCCAAAATTAGCATGTATTAAATCATAATAAAGAGTTTTAGATTTAAAATATGTCCAATTTTTATATCATTATAAAAGTAAATATATAATGAAAAGGTGTGAAATAAAAATGTGCATGAATTCATAATAAATAGTTTTACTTT
This sequence comes from Pinus taeda, assembly GCA_000404065.3. Classification (NCBI taxonomy): domain Eukaryota; kingdom Viridiplantae; phylum Streptophyta; class Pinopsida; order Pinales; family Pinaceae; genus Pinus; species Pinus taeda. Next base: position 99,896 of record APFE031261081.1, read on the forward strand.
AAATATGTCCAAAGATTATATCATGATAAAAGTAAATATAACATAAAAAGTTGCATCAGTTTAGAAGATATCGCTAAAATAAATGATATATCAACCTCCTCGTGCTCTCATTTTAATCATGGATTTCCTGGAAATCATGTCTAATTTCATATATACATAAGATTTTGTACTTTAAAATTAAATTTTAATGTTTTAAAAATAAATGAGAATGAAATCATCAAAACAAAACTATAAAAAAAATGAAATTTCATGAAATACCTCATGCTGTTCCCCCTTCTATTGTGCCCTTGTCACGTTCACCATGCATTTTGCCCTCATGGATAAACTATGCAATACATGTTCATGTATATATATTAAAATTTTAAAATTGCACATGAAAATGCATAAACTAGATCAATATTAACAAAATCAAGTATCAACTTTTTCAAATAGTCTAGACATTCAATCTCTATAACCGATTAAAGTTTCAAATTCCATACAATACCTCGTGGTGTTTCCCTTTCATTTCTCCCACCTGGATGCCTTGTACAATACATGTACATGTATATATTAAAAATTTAAAATTGCACATGAAAGTGCATAAAGTCACAATATTAAAAATATTGTTTCACAAATTTTCAAATAGTTTAGATGATCCTATACCTATTGTTGAATACATCACTAAAGTCCTTTAGGGAATGGAAATTGTATAAACAAACCTAAAATTCAAAAAATTTAAAAGTGAAAGATAAGTCTATCTCATTTTTTAATGAAACTTGCACCTCAATTTATAACATAAAATAAGTGAAATATTTAATAGTTATGACAATCAAATATTTTACACATCTCTTAGTTGGGAGGAGGAGGGTGGTTCTATCTCGAAAACATCAAACAAAATCAGAATTTGTTAACATTTAATTATATATACATAATAATTTATTTTAAAAATATGTCCTCACAATACTGATATAATAAAATTAGAATAATAATTGTATCAACATGAACTCTTAAAAAAAAACTAACATCTCTCAAAATATCTTGATTGGACCGTGAAACTGGTACCGTGATATTATCAAAATTTTTGTTTAACAAATGAGATAGCTATAAAGTGAACATATGATACATTTTTCTTAGATTATATCTAAAAAATTTTAAAAAATGTATGTGAATCAATATTAACATATACATTAGAAATTACATTAAAATATCCACCCTAACAATTAACACATGTCGATCCCATGCCCTCTTCCTCATGAACAATTAATTCTTTCCAATCATTACGACAACCCTTTTCATATGCTTTAAGCTCCTCAATATTCATATTATTTATCTCCTCATTTGTTTTATATACAAAATTAGCACATGCATTAGCTCATGCTCTTTGTCAATTTAGATCAATATCAATTCCAATCAATGCAGTCTGGATGTTGTCTATAATGGCATCCCTTCCTTATCTACTAATTTGAGAAGTGGCATCCATCTCTAACGCAAAGATACCAGACAAGGAGGTTGACATAACAAAGTTGAAAGAGGGAAAGGAAATTCACTATCACATAATGTGTCATTAAAATCACATAACCAACCTCTCCGAGTACCATAATATTCAGATGGATGGTCATTTTAATCGAGTTTCATACCCAAAAATATATTTTCATAGAGTATTTTTCCAAAATAAATTATAACCTCATCATTCCATGACATATTTCCATACACTGAATTGAACCTATCATACAAATGGTTGGCTATATCGGAGTGCTTAAAATATTTCACCTTGAGCATCTTTCTTTCCAGCCCTTCTTTGAAATGAAACATAGATTTTGCATTTTCTTTTGTAACCCTTTTACTAACCTTGACCCATTTATCAGGACCCATTATTTCTTCCTTTCTACACCTCATCATATCTATAAAGAAATCTGTGGTTTTCCTAAGCTTCTCGTAAATATCAAAAAATTATCTTAGAGACTGTAGAAGTATTTCTAATATTTCTCAACTCTTTGTAGGGAGCTCCAAACTCCCAAGGTTTTTTTTGCAATTTTTAATAATGAGTTTTTCAGCTTTGTAATGCACATTTTTGGAGGTTTGTTTCCCAAGCAAGCTCATTAGGAATATCAGATGGATAAGTGGTAGTTGGTGTATGAACTTCTTCTTGAATTGCCCAGCTTTGCTTATGTCTACTTCAAGAAACATTTTAACCCTCTGCAAAAATATATAAAATTACATAAATATAATAACATGTGAAGAAATGTATTCATACACATGAAACATAAACATTTACACGCTTATGTACATACAATACATTTACATGTATAAATTTGCATTAATGTAAAAAAATAAATTATTATATAATTTACCAAAATGATGAGGATCATGATGATCTAATCGAGATTGTTGACCACCCAGAGATGCTTGAGCACCATCACACCTACTCAAAGATGGTTGAGCACCATCATGACCACCCATATATAGTTTAGTACCATCATGCCCAATTACATGAGTTGATTGAGCTTGTTGACCACGGGGAGAATTTTGAGCCACCTCACACGACGACATAGTAAGCAGAGCTTCTAAAAAAATAGAAAGTCAATTCAATATATATGTATACATACATATGATTCTATGTATTTATAATTTGATTAAATGCACACACACACACACAGATATATATATATACACCATGCCATGATGGTGTGAATGATGGCCCTCCATTGATTGAGTAGATACTCTTTTCGACCTGGTCTGAGATGCTCCTGAAAAAAAAAAAAAAAAAAAAAAAAAAAAAAAAAAAAAAAAAAAAAAAATGAAATTTATTATAAATTAATTTAAAAGATAAATTGATAAAAAGTAAATTTCAATGTATACATACATACAATTATATTCAATCTCATTTAAAAAACTTTTACATAAACATAAATATACCATGATCATGATGGATCTTCCCCTCTAGTAGGTGCATGAGACTCAATTGATGGCTCTTCCTCAAAGAATCATGTGGAAAATGCTCATCCATGATATAATATATATATATATATATATATATATATATATATATATTATAATATATATATATATATATATATATATATGAACCTTTTAAACTTTACCTCTTGCATTAACAATTCTTTTTTAGATTTCTATTTAAAAAAATCAAGAATTCAGAAAATTGTTGTAACGCTTGAAGTTACCTCATGCATTTAGAAACCTTGAAATTTCTATTTAAAAATATGGAGAATTTAGAAAATTAATGCAACCCTTGAAGTTTCCTCATGCACTTAATTGATGTAACTATTGAAATAACATCATGCATTTTAAGATCTTAAAATTGTGATTTAAAAACATTGAAAGAATTCAGAAAACTAATGTTACTATGTGAAGATCTTCATTTACAATATACCCCAGACTAAAAACACAAATGTTGAAGCACGCACATTGTGAAAATTAAATACAAAATTTTCCAAAACATGTCAGGTTCACCAATTTTTTCTTACATAGTGGTGGCACACTTGGTATAGAATTGAAAAAACACATGGTGATTAAAAACAAGACATTTATAAGTAAAACACACACACATATCAAAGATATCATACAATGTCCATAATTAATTTTTAATGGAGAGATTATTAACAGTAATTCATCATTCACACATGAATATTTAATTGGCATTTCCTCATACAATAGATCACTAGACATTCTATTAACATTTGAATTATGTCTTAGGCTAAATAATTGAAATTGTCTAACAATATTTTTTACTTCTCCATGCAGTTGTTTAACCCCTCCTTTTTGACATGGTACATGCCTTTCATATGGTTGCACACAAGTTCAAAATTGTTGAAAACTACAATTCCATAGTATCGATACTCCCTAGTTGTTCCTAAGCCTTCTATCAATGCAATATAATATGCTTCATTGTTTGTTGTCGTCCAAGGTACATGCATTTTCCTTTGGAGGACTTTGTTCGTCGTAATATTTCATAGGAAATAAGTAATCACTACTTTCCCTTGATTTGGATAACAAGAGAAATCTATGGATAATGTCAATTTTTCAACCACGTTTAATTGGTTTTTGGATCCCTCTAAAAAATAAATTCAATAAAATATTAAATTCATTTATTGCAAATGCCTTAGTTTATGGGAAAATGATAATAAATAAATATCTATTGTGATTGAATAGTGGAATAGTACAAGGATTTATGAATAATATATTTATTTATTGCAAATGCCTTAGTTTATGGGAGAATGATAATAAATAAACATCTATTGTGATTGAATAGTGGAATACTACAAGAATTTATCCTAGTTTCATGATCATCTTCTATGTTTTTCTTCGTAATTTGTAAAATGCTTGCATATGGCAGTTGAATTTAGACAACATTTTCATACATTATTAGTTTATTGTTATTTTTCATTAGGGAGGCTTGCCGGAAGAATTTTTTTGTGCTGATAGTTTACTGTTATTATTAATTTCGGACGGTTGCTGGAGAATTTTTTGTTTTGTTCATGCGCTAGAGGAATCGTTGGTAGAGTACAACCCTTATGTTGGACACTCATGTACACCTTAGTCAGTCTACTCATTAAAACCAAAATGTTTTTTATTTGTAGTTGAATTTTTTTTATTTCAACATTCTCTAAGAGATTTATGAGTCCAAAATTGATATCATATTCTGTAAGAGGTTTTAACTTCTCCCACCTTTTAAATGTAATATAAATGTGATATTTGTAGTAGTTACTTCTAGGGAGAACTAGATATGCTAATTATTTTATTTATATATATTATTTAAACAATGGTGAAAACAAAGCAAAAGATGAAGGTTCTCCAACTAGGGTCATGAATTATGGTTGGTGGGAAACGAGACCAAAAGGAAACTACAATTAATTAATAAAAAATATGGTTGGGTTTGACTGTAGCATGATATTGGTTGATTAATAGGCCAAATCATAGTCATATTTCCAAGTGGAGGCCCATTAGGTTGTGTTTCAATTGTGAATTTATTCATTATTCGGGGGTTATAAGAGAGGGATATTTTTAAGGCGGAAGATAGGCTCATTAAAGAGGTTGTTGCGTAAGAGAGAGGCTTGGGTAGAAGAGCATATAGGCTCATTAAAGAGGTTGTTGCGTAAGAGAGAGGCTCGGGTAGAAGAGCATCGGATAAGAGAATATGGATATAAGAGGTTACAAAGAGTTCAATAAGTGGAGGGGAAAATTCCTAAAAGGAGTAAGGTAGGAAAATCGATGAATGAGAAGAGAAGCAATCAATTAGAATTTGGAAGTGTATCACCGATGCAAATATAACAAAGGAATTATTTTGTATGACATTGGAATAAAGAGATGCATTTATGGGCATGTGAGAATTAATAAACGAAGTACATCTGCATCGTAGAATGTAATGAGTGAGTGAAGTGAATATTTTAAACAATATTTATACTGTGAAATGGAGGGCTACATGATAAACTATTTTACTCATACTAATACAAATTCGAGGTATTAGTGTTTGAATCATATCAAACTGTCAAATTTTCAAACTCGTTTTCTCAACTCAATCAAATCTGGTAATTTTCCCAATGTAGCATTATGAAACATACTTTTCTTACATGCAGGTTCCTAGTTTTTCTTTAGAAACTAAGGCAACAACATGTGGAGCATAGCGAGGTGTACAACATGAACATCAACATGCTGGAATAGAAAGTGGGAGGTGGGATTTTGTTTGTTGTTTTTTCTTCACCATGTAACAATAATTTTAACTATAACAAATTCTATTTATTATTTGTTTATGTATTTTGTTTAAACAAGTGGATAATCGGTCTTACAAGGTAATGTTGGATCATTAAATGCATCACGACAAGCTCAAGCTGAAAAAATATTTATTGGCCAACATCAACGAAGAGTTTAAGTTGCAAACCATCCTACAGTAGAATAATATAATTCGAATGTACCATCGTTGTAAATCATGCGGACGAAGGGAACAAAAATGTAATCCATCCTACAGTACAGAAGCCAATCATATAGACAGATTTCATAGGAAAAGACAAGAAAATGGATTCTGGGAAAGTTGCTCGGCTTGTTCCAAAAGAGGAATATGTAACATTATTGTATATTTATTTTAACTATGGATTTGATATGAGTTTTTTTTTAATTGTAAAATAAGATGTGTTATTTTTCATTGTTTAAATTGTATTTTAAAATGGTAAATATGATACTTCAGAAATAACTTTTTTAACCATAAAAATATAAAACTTTCACATAAATATTTTTAAAGGATACAAAATATTTTTAATATTTTAACACATTTATCACCACAAATTAGAATAGTTTTTATTATTATATATTTCTTAAATATATGACAATAATTAATTCTTATTAAAATATTCTATTAATAACCCACACTGAATATTTTTTTTATATATAGCATTAAAATGTTTTATTTTAACAATTTTTTTGTACAACTTCAAATAGTTTATTTAAATCTCTTGTTGAAATATTTTTGGAAAGCATAATATTTGAGCATCTTACTCATACATTTTTTTTACTTTTTGTTTTTTATTGAGCGGACATACTCATTTTACAACCATGCAGGGATGTGTATTATTTTGATTTTTATAGTATAAATTTTATTTTAAAGGGGGATGGATGGAGGAACTTACTTATCCATCCCGTCTAACTCAGCTATAGAATGAGCATCTATGTTGAACAAGAAAATTACTTAATAAAAATAAGATAATTCAAATGTACCATCACTTTAAAGAAAAGAAGAACACAAAAATGTAAGTCAAACATATAGACAAATTTCATAGGAAAAGATACGAAAAAAGGTTCTAGAAAAAGGAATTAGCCCATATGCACAACAAGAACAATTTTATCACACAAATTAGAATACTTTTTTATTATTAATATATTTTAAATATATGTCAATATTAATTCTTATTAAAATATTCTATTGATAACTCATATTGAATTTTTTTATATATGCAACATTAAAATGTTTTATTTTAATAATTAATTTTGGACATATACATATATATGAAGTTGAAATAGATCATCAAATAATTTATTTAAATCTATTGAAATATTTTTGAAAAGTATCATATTTAACCATCGTACTCATACAATTATTTTAGTTCTATTCATTTTGTTAAATGCACATGGGGAGCGAGAAATATATAAATGATAAAGCATGCAATTCGATTTTATTAACAATTTGATATACATTTATAGTACATTTGGTGACCGTTGGGATTCACATCCCAAGGTCCCTTGGACTGCTTAGTCTCTTTAGCTTCCACACTAACCCATTTAGGATTAGGTGTCCAACATTCCCCCCCTTAATCCGAAGGGTTATGTGTGAGTCCAAGAAGAGAGCTGAAATACAAAATGTGCAAAAATGCATGGCAGCACTAGGCTGAATGTGCTCTCTGAAATGTTGGTATAAAGGGCGGTGGTTTAAGGATGACCCCCAACACTCGAGCTTAGTGCAGTTCTCGGAACTCTTCCAAAATTGGCAAGAAGCTGAAGTCTTCTGCTAGAGGAAGTGATCCTATTGTTTTAAAGAGGGAAACCTTCAACCATAAAAGGGAGGTCTCACTCCGCATAAAAGGTAAAAATTCAACCTAAAAAGGGAAGTCTCAACCTGTGATGGTTTAAGGATGACCAACAACTCTGGAATGCTTATGCAATTCCTAGAACTCTTCCAAAGCTAGCAAGAAGCTGGAGTCTTCTGCTAGAGGAAGCGTTCTTAATTTTGTCTCCGGAACTCTTCCAAAACTGGAAAGAAGCTGAAGTCTTCTGCTAGAGGAAGTGTCCCAGATTTCCATCTGAAGGCATGTTCAGGAATCTTTGTCTCTGGCTACAACTCTGAAACTGGTGTGGCAGGTTGTGGCTGAGGCTCGCTTGATGTGGCTTTGAAGCTTGTAGATGACCATCATTTCCCCCCTTATCGGATACAAGGTGAGAAGATGGATAAAACTCAACTGCAAGATTGTTCAATATTCTGGAACAAGTTCTAACATGTGTTTGGAATATCTTCTTGGCTGTTGATGCCCATTTCCAAGAAGCG
>APFE031261081.1:109892-147274 GCA_000404065.3 Pinus taeda
ATCCAAGACCATTTTTGTGCTTGTTGTGGACAAGCTGTTCCCAAGGTCTGATGATGGGCTTGGGAAGTGCAGACTGAACTTCTGCATCTGCATGTAACCTTGCTACTTTGTTTGGTACTAAATCTGAATGAACTGTAACATGCTGCTCATGGGTGGTTGTCTCAATGTTCTGAACAAAAACAGGTTCAGAATGATGTTGATTTTGATGTAGCTCTTCTTGCTGTAGCTGTGATTCAAGCTGCAAAAACTCTATCTTTTCTTGTGCATTTTGTATACATTTTTGAATGTCAGCAATAATGTTTTTATTGATTATGACAGCGTTGTCAGCAGTGGATATGATTAAAGTTCTCAATAAATCTAATATTCTTTCAAGCTTAGCCATTTTTCTACAACTTAAAAATCCTCCAAAATCCCACAGAAAAATATCAACTGTTAAATATCTTCAAGTCACACAAGAAAGCCCTGTAGCTTAAAGGGAAAAAAACCAACCAGAGATATCTTGAAACTATGAAAATTATACAAATATGACCGAGTCCTTCTATATTTAGCCGACGGTTACCCAAATTCTCTAATATTTTGAAGAAATCCCTCGACTGCTGCAAAACTATCAGCTGCTAAATATCTTCAAGCACTAAAATTCTCAGAAACTGCTTTCTGTATTTATGGTTAGCATGAGAGTGCAGGAGCTGGTGCCAAACTCAATACCATCTCTAATAACATTGATATCAAACAGGAGGCAACAGAGCCCATTGCCATTGCAGGACCCATTATTAACAATAATTTGGGAGACATTCCATCTCATAGCAGTGGCAGAGAAAGGAGGAAGAAAAACATAATTATTAATAACAGCAGCACAGACAATTCTGTAAACAAAGAGGCCCTTAATCTAGCGACAGTATTAGTTGTAGGGTGTGTTATTTTTTGGCTACGCACTTGACATCCATCCCTAATTTGTTCCTGATCTTGTTGCTATTTTTTCGCGTTTTCCGGCACCCCTGCAACAACAGAGAAAATTCTCTCTAGTCTTTTGTGACGATGGAGGAAAAGGAAGAGCCTTATTCAAAGTGGCTATCGAATACACGACTGACAGTGGGACCTTTGCCTGCCTTGATTTCGGAGGTAGAAGTTTGCACGTTGCGACCATTGGAGTTCTTCGTGGCTTGGCAAGGCCTGCTAACCATTAAGTACTCGGGGTTCCCACCTGCTCTATGCAAGCTAAAGCGGGGAATCAATGACAGTTTAAAAGCAAGCGATTTAAGAATTTTGTGCAGTTATCCGAGTTAGGATTTTACAGGAAACAATGGAGCTGGGCGTTCGACAGACACAAAGGGAGATAAATGACTTCTTCGGGAGCTGCATTAATCAGTTTGTTCTCATCACAAGGACTTCTTCGGGTTACCTCCAGAGCTGATACTCTTCTTCGGCATAGCTTTTAGTGATTTTCTAAGCTTTTCTTGTCCAAGAAATCCAAGCAATGGAGACTCCTTCTTCTGAAATACAGCTGTCAAGAGCTTCAGTGTTTGGTTCTGTTAATAGTGCCATAAAGCCAGGAAAAGAAAGTGCCACGAGGATCAGTGGCAGCAGACGTCGACCCCTTCTGGACCTCACAAATGATTCCCCTATTTCTAGCCGTGCTCTTGATAGGGATGATGAGCCAGAAACTCCTACACCTAATACTACACGTCGCTACCTTCCTGATTGTGTGAAGACACCCGGGACAGGTGAGTCATGGCTCCGCCACCAAGCAGACTCTCCAAGAAGACTTTTGGCCCCCACACCTGTAAATACACCTGACTCTGCCGTTTTACCTAATCCTTTTGCAACTGGCAGTAACGGCTTGCTCTCAAATGAGTCTGATCAAACCATTGAGTCCAGAAAGGAATCCTCAGTTCTTCTAGCAATCCATCTCGAAATCACAACAGCAAGCATTATCTGAAAGCTAGGCGCTGTGTGAGGCAGAGATTGTCTGCAAGAAGGTGCACACTTATCTTCTTTTAAAAAATAACTCTGTTAGTTTATGGCTCAATTCAACCAGTCGTATTTTCAAACCACGAATTGAAGGGGGTTCACAAGTATGCTTACTCTGAGGTTTCGAAATAACGAAAGCAACCAGGTCATATGAAAAAATGACCAGAACATTCTTCCAGGGAGAGGTCGAGGCAACGACCCCTTCAAATGTTAAAAAGTTCAAAATTTCAAATATATCTATTTCACCATACCATTAAAAGAACAGCTTCAAATACGTATCAGGCAGCGTTTAACATTCCATATCATGTCAGGAAACTTATAATACCATTCACCATACCATTAAAACAATAGCTTCAAATACGTATCAAGCAGTGTTTAACATTCGATATCACGCAACTTATAATTTGATCTTCAACTCTGCTTTAGTGATTAGCGCAACCTATACTGTTATCTCCAGCATTGCTTAGGCACCAAATGTTCACCATGTCTCAGGCATTATGAGAGTATGGGACAGTCTCAGGCGTTATGAGAGTATCGGACAGAACTCATCGAATGCAAAACGTTCACCATACCATGTCAGGCATGTCAGACATGACAGTGCTTATTCACAAAGAGAAGAAGGCAGGCAGAAAGCAGTGGATAGAGAGAGCGCAGGTAATGAAGGCTAGGCCAGCTCTAGTCAACACTATTCAAGGCAACTCAGACCAGTTGCTCAGGGAAAACAGGCCACACATCATGGCTCTGATACCATGTTAAACACACATGGGGAGCGAGAAATATATAAATGATAAAGCATGCAATTTGATTTTATAAACAATTTGATATACATTTAGAGTACATTTGGCGACCGTTGGAATTCACATCCCAAGGTCCCTTGGACTGCTTAGTCTCTTTCGGCTTCCACACTAACCGATTTAGGATTAGGTGTGCAACACATTTTTTATTCATGGGAGACTCATTTTATAGCCCACTATGATGGGATGTATAATATGGAGGGTCAAACTTAACCGTCTCCTCATACTGAACTATAGAATGAGCATCTCTACTCAACAAGAAAATGACGTAATAAAAATAATATAATTCAAGTGAACCATAGTTGTAAAGCATGCAAAGGAAGAGCACAAAGATGTAAGCCATCCTACAGTAAAGAAGCCAATCATAGCGACAAATTTTGTAGGAAAAGATATGAAATGGGATTCTAGAAAAGTGGATTAGCCCATATGCAGAACAAGAACAAGAGGGTGCAAAGAGGAACATGTAATAAGACCATTATTGATCCATCTTAAGTATAAATCTTTTTTAAAGTGAAAAACACAATGTGCTATTTTTCATTATTCAAATTATATTTTCAAATGCTAAATATAATATATATAGGAAAAAATAAAGGTTTTAACCATAAAAACTTGATTTTTTTCCTGATATATACATAATTTTTTTAAAATAATATATAACTTAGATTAAAATATTTTACATTACATGTACATCAAGACATTTTATCACACAAATTAGGATGGTTTTTATTATTATATATTTTTAAGTATATGCCAACATTAATTCTTATTAAAATATTCTATTGATAACCTACATTGAATAATTTTTTATATGTGACATTAAAATGTTTTATTTTAACGATTCTTTTTTTATATATAGATATATATGAAGTTGATATCAATAAAAATCAGATAACATAGATCTTCAAATGGTTTATTTAAATCTCTTGTTGAAATATTTTTGAAAATTATAATATTTAAGCATCTTAATATTCATTTTTTTATTGAGCAAATAGGCTCATTGTGTAACCGACTATGCGTTTTTCTATTTAGAGTATAATCTTTTCTTTTTTTAAAGGGGATGGACACATTTACACATCCCCTCATATTTGGCTATAGAATGAGTTTCTTTGAGCTCAACAAAGAGGAACAAGTAATAAGACAAACATATATCCACTTAATTAAGAATCTAACATGAGGGGAGATGTTCAAGTGCAAACCTCTCTAATTTTTTCAAAATATATACATAATTTTTTTGAATGATATATAATATATAAGTAATTTACATTAAAATATTTTATTGATAACCTACATTGAATGATTTTTTATATATAAGATTAAACAATTTTATTTTAAAATTTATATATTTATATATATATCTGTCAAGTTTACATCCACATAAATCAATTAACATAGATTTTCAAATAGTTTATTTAATCTCTTGTTAAAATATTTTTGAAAAATATAAGATTTAAGCATCTTACTCATACATATGTTTACTACTATTCAATTTTTTTTTATTGAGGAAAGAGGCTCATTCTACAAATAAGTATAATTTTTCTTAAAGGTGCACAAGTAGACACATAGAGTTATACATCCATTCATAATGGGATGTGTAAATCTCTCTATATTAAAAAAGATATACTCTAAATAAAAAAATAATACACATCTCTTAATATGAGTCTCTCTCCTCAATGTAGATGAAAAAAATGCATTCTTGTAAAATTTTAAAAACATCTAGAGAATAAAAGTTTAAATTTTTGTAACCATTCGACGTTACAATGTTGCATGATAACAGTTAAGATGTTGTGAATGTAGTTAAATTATGTTTAGCCTAAAATTAAAATGAGATGGGAAAAAAAATTGCTAAAAATATGTTTTGGACTTTATTTTTAAGATTTTAGTAAAATAGTTTTTGGTCTGCTCATGTTAGGTTTTTGTTGTTTAAAATTTGTTTTTAAATATTTAAAATATTTTTAATTTTATTTTAAATATTTAACCAATATCAATATCCTAATAACAGCTAAAATTATATAGAGTTTATAAATCAAACTTATGATTTGTATATATAAAATTATTAATAAAATTAGACGAAATCAAAACACCTAAACCCCGCATGAATTCCGTGAATGAAGTAAAAGTTGAGTGGCTCACCTAGTCGTTATAGTTCAGAATTTGTGATTAATATTTGTAATTTACAAAAGAATACGTTATAAGAAAATAAGAATAAATAATAAAACCGTTCGTAATGAATTATATTTTGGTCGTTAAAATATCACATTATTAATTATATTTTAGTTGTTAAATATCACATTATATGGTCAGTGGGGTTATTATTATTAATTAAATAAATAAAAAGTATTCAAAAGATAATATATTAATTATTTACTTATTACATCCGGCTTATTATTTATGAAAATTTTAAAATAACATGTAAAATATTCGTTGATATTTAATAATTTAGTGGAGGAAAATATTCATTGATATTTAATAATTTAGCAAGTGAATAAGTTTGAGGTAAAATATTTCTATAAATAAAAGAATGAAGACTGAAGTAGTAGAGAGGAGATAATGTTTAAGTACTAGAGAGGAGATAATGTTTATCGTTTATAGAAGATGCGAAAAAAAATGAGAAATCAAAAGAAGAGAAGGGATTTCATGGAATTCACTTTGTTTTTTATGCTCGTCAAAATATTAATATTCATTTTCATTTCTTAGTAGGAGCTATAGATTTGATTTCAGATTTACTAAAATATGTGATTACTGTTTGTTTTATAGGCTTGGTCATATTTTTTATTGAGATTACTGGAAATTATTCTGTAAATTTAGTAATAAAATAAGAGTACGTTTTCAGTTTGTAAGAGGTTGTGAGACTTTATTCGATGTAAATTATTCTTTCTAACTAGTTAATTTTTTATATTGGTGTGTGGTTAAGATATTATTTCAACTTAATAATTGTGTCCAAGATATTTTTTCTTTGTGGAAACAAAATTTTGTATATTTATATTTATACTAACACAATAATGAATGCAGAGGGTTGTTCACAATTTTGTCTATAATAATATCTACTCTCATGCATTTTAACAAGATTGATTATTCTTACAAATATTTTTCCTTATCAAAACAAATGTGTTTCCTCCATGTAATATACTTACTATAATCCTTTTCATAATAATACTTACTCTCAAGCATTTTAACAACAATGATTATGCTTATAAATATATTTTTTATAAATCTAAATGCCTTTCTTTTACAAATATTTTTCCTTATCAAAACAAATGTGTTTCCTCCATGTAATATACTTACTATAATCCTTTGCATAATAATACTTACTCTCAAGCATTTTAACAACAATGATTATGCTTATAAATATATTTTTTATAAATGTAAATGCCTTTCTTTCCCACAATCTTTGTTCACAATCTGTGCCAACAATGCTTGCAACTGAATATTATGTTTTGAATTAAAAAGTGGCATCTTTTCTTTTTTTCCAACTCCACTCATAGCTAAGCCTAAGTCTACTTAGAAACAAAGATAATTTCTTTCAGCTATAAAATTCTTAAAACAAAAAACAAAATTTAATTAACTAGCATAATGATATAAAATAAATGGTTGGCAAACACATCAATCCATTATAGCCATCAAAACATTTATTTCATAACACATTTCACATACCTAAAATTAAATAAATATATTATTATAGTTATTACATAAATTAAATATATATACATTTTTAAAAACATGTAACTAATTCTTAACCATGAATATTCATTCCCAAATAAACTTCATCATAATACTATAGGTCATTATTATGACTTACCATACCTAAGAAAACCACAACTCATTTCACATTAAAAATATTTTAAATAAATTTTCATTTAATTTAATTTAATTTTTTAATATATTTTCAGTTAGATAAATTTGAACTCTCTACTTTAACTATTCTTATTTTGTATCCAACGGGTTAAAAAAATAAATTTGGATTTTCTATATTAATTATAATAATTAAATTAAAATCTGAATCCAACTGTTTCAAAATAAACAGATATTTTCGTATAAATATACGACTAAAAGAAAATATTAAACACTCGATTTAAAAATAAACACCTCCATCAATATAAACATGCTCCGAAAAGAACAAAAGATAGATATATGTAGTGTGACATAAGACAACTTTTACAAACAACAATAAGCAAAACGTATATATGGATATGAAAGGGTTATAATCCTGACTTATTCACCACGAGCTGGTGTGGAGACCAAAAATTCATAAACAAAATGACGGAGCCCGAGAAGAGGATAAAAGGAATTTATGGGTTCATTCACAGAGATTTAAAATAAGACATGGGGCTCTTGAAAGAGAAGGAAAGAAAGGGGCTGATGGAAGTCACAGTGTATTTGGATTTTTTTGTTTTCCAATCATGCGTAGAGACACCTGAGCTTATGTCCGTAGCAGATTTAGGCATATATCTCATACTATAATATGAAGATATCCTTTAAAAAAAAAAACTAGCACCTACTTACAGTTTTAGTGTGCAGAAAGAATCTAAAGATAGTAATACAAAGATGCCCAATCAAAACGAACACCTTCTTATGAATTTGAGGATGAAATATAAAAACCAGCACCTACTTATCTTATGAATATAAGTATGCCCTGCAAAAACCAACACCTGCTTACGGTTTTAGTTCTAGTGCACAGGAAGAGTCTAAACTTACTATTTTTTGCTTTTGGATTTCTAGAAAGAACAATAATGCTTCGCTGTGCTCTCTTCATTGTAGTACATGCGTTTGCTTCGAGATATATATGTTATGCTAACACAACTAAACCTTATGTTAGAGAAGAACGATAATCCATTTTTCACAAGTACGAAATGTCCAAAACAAAATTCAAATTCCTATCTAATATATATCAAAGTGTATATCGTTTGAATAATAAATAATCCTCACACAATAGCAAACAAAACAAAAGAGACTTTTGACATACTATCACACTCCACAGATTCCTGCCTATGTCGATATCAAACGAGCAGAGTTCTAATTTATTGTCCACAAACTGTAATGAAGACGTAAAGGTTAACATATTGAAAAAGAAAAAGAGAATCACAAAGATTGTATGCAGGACACTCTTAAAATATGATACTATTCACTAATGGATACAATTTGATTATGGAACTCTCGAAATTAGACATATGCAGACATTAACGATATAATCATTAGCTATTGGCAAATGACGGACAAACGAATGTACTTCGGAAACCAGATTTACTGCAGGAGATCGAAAATTCCAATGTATGCTGGCGGATTACTGATTCTTAGTGTGGAAGGCACGTATTCATTTGATGACTTGATACTTGGAATTTCTTCATTGACACGAGGTTCCTCAAAGATTTCATTGTTCCACACTGGCTGCCTTTTTTCATATGATATCTCTAATCCACCCTTGTAGGCACCTGGCATTGCTATGGAATCTTCACTACAAGATTCGCATAGGTTTGATGAATCCAGGTGGGCGTGGCGAGGAGGGTAACTACAAAACTCGCTGTCTGAACTAGATATATTACTTGTAGCTGCAGCATGAAGAAAAGGGTCAGAAGTTACACGAAAAACCTCTGGTTCTAGGCCGCACAATGCTGGTGTTGATTGAATACCGATGCCTTCTTTTTGTGTTGAAGGGTAGACGACATGACTCGTGAGAGGCGATTGAACTTTTGGTGATGGACAACTGATGCATAGGTTTGAGCGACTACACAACATTGAAGCTTTGGGAAACATTAAACTGTGTAGGAAATCTTGTGTGTTCCTATTGGTGTTCATGGTTTCATGAATCATGTTGAGGGAGGAAGCTAAGCTGCTGTTGTCAAGCAAAGAAAATGCAGGGGATTGGGTAGGCAAAGATGACGGTTGCAATAAATCATGTATTGCAGTATTTTTGTTGTAGAGTTTCTCCTTCTGCTGCGTTCTCTGACGGGCCCTTTCTCTTGCCTTTGCTCTAAACTCCTTTCGGTTTACACCGTTGGCTGCTGCTCTTAATAAACGGCTGGAAATTAAGCTGACTGCCATTGGTCTCTGTTCTCTCTTTTCTTCCCTAATAATGGAGCCTCTGTTGCTGCTTTCGGTGGTCGTTGCTAGAGAGCACATTTGCCCTGGGTAGGTACTTGCCTCTAGACAATCCCCGCTGGTAGTGCATGCATTGTCCGGCGACAAGATGTGCAGGTCTTCTGTTTGATGACATGATACACACACAGCGGCACTGTTGTAATCTACGTATGGCGATATGTCCGAACAAAAGATAGAAGGGACTTGAGGTAACTCCCGAATTGCAGCCTGGGATTTTTCAATAAGCCATTCAACAGCTTTACTCGGTTGGTCGAGGCCGAGTCTATCTTGGAGCCCATATAAGTTGATAGCGGCTCCCACAGATAATCTTATTCTTCGGTCCCTAGGACCTTTTGAAGTAAGTACCTTACTGTGCCGATCTGTCCTTCCTGAGGGTCCAGAAATCCGAGATCCCTTGAAGTCTCTTGTTGTCCTTTTCACTTGAAAATCCATATGCTCTATCCTCCCAGCAAGGATATGTCCACCATTCTTTGCTATTTTAGGTTTTCTCTTACCCTTTTTATTCACTGTGGTCAAACTGTAAGACTTTTCATCCATAAAATCCTGGACATCTGAAAAGGAATTACCTCCTCCGTCTAGGCTGAGAGCTGATGGATCGTTTTGGTTTCCAAGGTATGCTTCAGGATTTATATCTGGGCTGCTATTTCCACTTTTTCCAGACCCGCTTTCATGATGAGTCGAGTATGAATTAGGGAGAACGATCACAGCGTTTAGTGGCGAAGCATATGCACTCGGACCAGATTGTTCCTCGAATATTATATTGTCATCTATAGGAGAACACTGTGATTCATACACACAGTAGCTCGAAGGAACGGAGTAATAAAAACTAGATCTCCCCTCTGCGCACGTTTGTCCAATGCTAGAAGGATATTTATTTTGAGGGCAGTCATGCTTTTCGACAAATCTAGGTGATCCTTCTAAAGAATTATTGCTTTGATCCCCAGAATACAATTCGGGCAGAAGCATAATTATGATAATTGGAAAGAATGCCTGGAACCTTATGTGGCAACGCCTTTCTTGAGTTGTAGCCTACTGGTTGCAGGTTCAGATCCGTTTCATTACATAAGTACCCCTCAATCATAGAATTTATGCTCTCAAACCATTGGATTCTCAACCAATTAGATCTAATTTCATTAATGTACCAATGCGTTTGATATTCCTGAGAACCAAGGGTCTCTGACGGAGCCGTGGATCATGCAGCAAACTTGAACTTTTTAGGAGAAGTCTGAGTTTCAGTAGACCTGAAATGCTGATTCACTTTTCGATCATCTCAGACCTACTTCAAATCACACCATTACTCAAAACTTTGCACGATTCATATCAAATTCGTGAAAAGGAGAAATATCATTTTGGTACAACCCTGTTCTTGACCTCTGCCAATCAACACACTTTTAACATTTACCATAGCTGTTGCTGGTTGATCTGGGATCTAGCTGATAGCTTACTCTGGTTGTTGGCCTCTGCAGATAAACAAGCTTGAAAACATTTGCCACTGCTTCTGCGTTTAACACGACTGTCAGCAAATTCCTTTATGGATTCTACTTGCCATATCAACATGTCTGAACTGAAATGCCGCTCCCACCAGAAATGGGGTTCGAACTGCTGTTCCTGTTAGTAACGCAGAAACTATATGTGCATATAATTGTGCACAGCTCATTCTAACTTCCAACTGTTTGAGTTCAAGTTATCTTCCGATGGCGATGAACGATAACAGGACTAGTTAAGTCTACCCCCATTATGAAACCTGCCAACAAACCGAACCAATATTAACATAAGGAATAGATATAATGGTGCCATTCAAATCACAAACATTCACCTATTCAAACAGTACCAGAGGTCGGCGTTCCATGTACTTGTCTAAAACGAATCGAAGGCCTCAATAAACTCCGACGTTTTTGTAAACAGGTTATGTTGTTCTGGATCAAAGTATCTAAAGGAATTAAACTAATATTTGTCTGGTCTGGTTCAATATAGGTATGGACCAGATTATAGAGAGGGACCAAACAAATATTAACAATTAGCATATATCATAGTTTTTTCTCTTCCCATCTTTACAGGGTTGGATCTATTTGGAAATGTATTCTAAATATCAAAATTCCATAGGTAAGAATTGGTGATTGGACTTATTTTCATATTACTTGTATTTAGAGATAAATATAAAAGAAAGAAAAAATATTTAGAATCCTAAATGGTGACCTGTATTTAAAGAAAAGAAAATCCTAAACGGATGTTGAGAGACTATTTATATTCATCAATGGATGTTCAAAAATAATTTTCACCTCTTGGATGGCTCGTTGGCTTCTTTGTGTCAGGATAATTCTGCCTTGTTGAATAGTATATCTCTTGAAGAGATCAATAAACGCTTAACTGTATTCACATAATGTAAATTTCCATCCATACGAATGAAATTAATATTTTTTGCAAAAATGTATATATCCATATAAATCTATGATTCATGAAGCACATGAAAACATGAAAAAAAACCCGAGAATGACAGAATGATCAGGCTACAATTTTGTTTATAAAAATTTAAATGCAAGGCGAAGGTGTTACACTAAACATGATAACGATACGAGGTTTTCTACTATGTACAGTCTACATCCCGAATTAGACATCCTTCTAATTTGAAATCCGTACGACTCAAGATCAGACGAATCTGTGGAAGTCATTTCGGCTGCAAAGATATTGGGTCATTATAGAGGGTCATCTTTCAGCTTTTCTACAGTTTATTTACAGTTTATTTCCCCCTGAGCAGTCTCGTAAACCGTTTCAACTAGACCGGTAACTGTCTTTGTGTTAAATAGACAAAGTTACATCGTTTTTAGTCGAGAGTTAAGAGAGAACGACGACTGAAACAACGATTAACTGTCGGCAATAATCTGAATAAAAAACACAACAAGAAGTTTTATATGATCTTGTATTTCGTCCGTACCTAATTATGGGACTTTGTTTTTGCAGAATTCAATATGATCATACCTGTACTAGAACAAACAGTAAAGAACAAAGAATTAAGCAGGGGAAGCTTTTAATCTAAGCAAATTACCTCATTTTTCAAAACGCAAAACAGCCCTAACGTTCTTCGAAAGAATGGACCACGAATCTATTCCGCAAAGCAAGTATAGCAGGCTGCTGGTGGGGATTTTCAAAATTAAAACATTTTGCCAGGCAATCCTATCTAGTTCTATCTTCACGACATCAGTATTGCTCAGGCAGATTAGATCTACTTTAGGGTTCAGACAACGATTCATAACACAAATATATAGTGGGCGACAGTAAGTCGGCCTAACTATCCGATATGGTTGGAGTAGGGGACGAAAATATTGGGTCCAGATGGATGTCAGCTGACCGCGTTCTCCACTTTGAACTCGATGACAGATACTTTCCACTTTTTCCACTTTCATCGACCCTAAGTACCTAACCCTATTCTATAATGCCCCTCTTTAGAATCTGGTGGATGGAGAAAGACCATAGTACCGAGAGAGATGTTTGCTTTTGGGTTTTGTTGGTCTCAAAGAAGATGTTAATGCACATTATCGCTGAGCTGCTCACACATGCGCGGCAGTCGGATGAGACATTTGTGTTACGTATAGCTTTATTCGGTACTTCTACTAATATCAAAATGAAAGTAGGCGGACGCTATTTTAGATTAAATCCAGCCTTCCCAGCCGCGTGCAATTCTGTTTCTGGTAGGTCTAATTTGAAGGATCGAATTTGACTGAATTCATTGTCACATTACTTATTATTGGTGTGAGTTGTATGAATTCATTGTTATATTACTTATTATTGGAGTTATACTCACACCATGTGCATCCCCTCTTTATTAAAACACGTGTACTTGCTCAAGCAGGTGTGCACAACCTTGGTATCTTCTCTTTCACACAAAGAAATACTCTTCCTGACGGCATATGCATCCCCTTTTTATTACAAACGTGTACCTGCTCAAGCAGGTGTGCGCAACCTTGGTATCTTCTCTTTCCCACTGGAAAATAAATACTCTTGCTGCTTCCATATCAATCCAGAAACGCGAAAAAATGGATTCTGCATTTGATGATATACTCAAAGAAGATTCGACAGATACTAAAACCCATTGGTAGCCTGGAAACTGAAGGAAGCAGACTGATATGAATGATAACAAAATTGTTTTGCTGCAGTCTAACCACTGCATTTTTAGGTTGAAAAACATGAAAATTTTGGCCAGGGCTGAATCTATTGTGACTATCAAAAACATGATTTAGACACTATTTTTGTAAGATTTGTTGAAATTTTTTTGTGGGATTCAGCCAAAACAATTTCTCCTCTAGGGTAGAGTTGTCCAATTGTTTTGAGGTTTTTTTGTTTTTTGTTTTTAATCTTAATCCTATAATATTTTCATCATGTCCAATATATCATCTTGATTGGGACAATGAATTTCTTCCTCCTAGGTAGACTTGTCCAATTGTTTTGAGGGTTTTTTTTTTAATCTTAATCCTACAACATTTTCATCATGTCCACTATATCATTCTAATTAAGATAGAGAAAACTTCATATCAAATAATATTTTAACACCTATTTTTTAATTTACATTTTATAAATAAATTATTAAAATTTTTAAAACTTAAAACCAATCATAGTGTATTTTTTTGTTTAATTGGATAGGAAATAAATCAGTTCTTCTCATGGATATATCTTAATAGTTAACTAGAAAAAATTGAAATATTCAAAGTGGGAAAAAATGAAAATAGAAATCCATACTCATTGAGATACTAGAGTGGGAAAAAATGGAAATAGAAATCCATATTCATCTTTTAATTTAAAAGATGATAAGAATAATAAAATTGACAAAATTCTACTTTATGTGATTATATAAAAAAAAAAAATAGAATTAATTTATGAATAACTAATTTTTAATTTACAATTTTTATATAGTAAATTTTCGAATTTAATTAATTTTAAGGTATTTTATCTGATTTTTAAATTTTATATAATGTAATAAATTAGTATTAGAATGGATGTGTTAGTACTCAAATGGATGAGAGAATCAAAATATATTACACAATTTAATTTTATATTCAAAAAATTAAAGAGTAATATTTTTTAAATATGTTGCATATTAATAAAAATAAAATTAATGAAATATAAAGAATTTTATTTTTTATTTATTTTTTATATAATAATAATAAAATTAATTAAATATAAAGTTTTTATTTATTTTATATAATAATTATATTTTTATAAGTGTATTTTAATTTATAAACTAAATGATTTTTTTTGGACATTTTTTCTCATTAATTTTAATCAAAATTTTATTGATATTTTTAAAAACTTGAATTTAAATTGTTTAATTTGCATAATTTGTGTTTTTTGGGCGCTGAATCTATTTATGCATTCAAAAATATTTTTTAAACAACTAAAAATCTTGAAATTGTATTGTTGGATTTTCGTGAATTCCGATGAAAAATTATATTTCATCTATAAAAGGTCATTTTTACATAGTGATTTTTGTTTAATTAATTAAATAGCTAATTTTTTTAATAAAATTTGTAATAAATAATTTGAATTTATATCATTTTTACAATATTCATTAAATTTATAATATAAAAAAAAAATTTTTCAACTTTATTTTATTTTTAAGATTTATAATATTATCAATTTAATTATATTTATTATATTAGAACAATTAAAACAAAATAGAGACTACTTCTCATCTGAAAAGTAAACTAGCACTTTCAAGCCATGGTTTTGTAAAAGATGAACAATAGCTAGGGTTTGAAAACTTGCAGAAACCATGACAATACAAGAGAAGCACCCACATACAAGACATAATCGAGAGTAGGAAGAGACATGCAGGGGGGGATCCCCTCCTACTAGAATGTAACAACTCACAAGTGAGTGGGAAAGCCAACAAGCAACCAAGCTCCCAAGAAGCTATAGGCCGTAATAATGGCCATATCCTTGAAACTAGATGGCACGAAAGAAGTAGAGGGAAGTGTTTCCCATGTGCAACAGAGAAACCCAGATTTGTAATACCTCTAAAAAAACTGGAGAAATACCACAACTACATGAAGTATCATGCGATGATATGCAAATTCATTGGCATTTGGCTGATGGAGAAGGAATTGATAAAATGGATCCAGCATGAATGGCAACCAAAAGGCCATGTTCAACTCAAGTTGGGAGCTAGAGGTTTTTTTACGGTAATCTTCTCAAACCTGCAAGATAAGGGAAGATTTTTTGAAAATCGTCCATATTTTCATTATAATCGTTCATGAGATATTAGGAAGAATGTTATAACCCTGATAAAGAGAAATTCATGGTAGCCCCTGCCTGAGTACGAATCTTTCGTCTTTCAATGGATTTTTGGGACCCAGGAATTCTAGAAGGAATAGGAAACTTAATAGGAAGATTTGTGAAAATTTTAGAAACCAGACGAAGGTGTTGTTACACTTCATATGCTAGGATCTATGTGTATATGAATATTTCAAAGCCCATCCCTAAATGAATAGAACTAGAATATCATGACAAAATTTGGCAACAGACCTTGGACTACAAGCATATCCCTTTCCATTGCGGTCGGTGCCATGAGAATGGCCACTTATTCAAAGAATGCCCGTTAAACCAAGAAGAACTGCCAGATCTAAAAGAGAATCAAATAAAACCCCCACATGATGCAAATGAGGGGTTGAAAGAGGTCAAGCACAAGAGGAAGACCCAGGGCAAAAATATCTAGAAAACAACAACCAAAAGAAAATAGCCTATAAAAATAGATATGAGGTATTGTAAGAAGAAGAAGAAATACAAAATGAAATAGAAACAATGGATTATCAGGACAAGGAAAAAGAGAGTAATTAGGGTAAATAAAAAAACAACTCCAAAGAGAAAAGCCCAAATAAATCTGACAAAAAGAGAAGAGAAGGAACAAATAGATCTCACCATAATGGAAGTAGGTGCAGTCAGGGGGGAGGACTTAAGAATGGAAGAGGAAGTTTTGAAAAGACTGTTAATGAGTGGAGGCATTTTGACGAATCGTTCATCCCAGATGACCAAAGGAAACTGTACATGGAAACTTTCCAGCAACACAAGGCTAACCAAGGACAGAGACAAGTAGACATAATGCAGCAGCTTGGCATGCAACAAGAAAATTCACAGAAACAACAAAATAGAAGTAAAGGAGGTAAGAAAAGAGGAAGAAGAAATATGTAGGAGTCAATCCAAATAATGGGAGAAATGCTAGTAATCATTGGAAGGGTAGTATTGTTATGAGAAGTATTCCAACAACTTAATAAATTTAACCAATTATAGTGCTATCATGGAATATGAGGGGCCTTAAGCGCTGCAAAAAAAAGAGGTACCTACGGCATTGGTTGAGAAAGGAAAAGCCTCAAATAGTTCTCCTCTAGGAAGCAAAAGTAACAGGAGAAAAACTAGAGGAGATCCTATGGAAAATGAAACGAGGATACGAAGTAGTAGCACTTGATGCAAAAGGAAGTGTAGGGGGAATCAACATACTATGGAACCCAACAGGGGTAGTGGTAGATTACTTGATTGGAATTTCGCGAATCCCGATTGGCTGCTTCCGGAATATAGGGACTAAATCATGGATCATAATCTCATCAGTATATGGGCCGCATACTCCTCAAGAGAAGGAAAAATTTATACAAATAATTAGAAAACTAATCCAAATGCATACAGAAAAACTTTGGTTAATAGCAGGGGATTTCAATTTGATAACCTCACTAGAGGAAAAAAAAAAAAGGAATAAGAAGGGAAGAACTAGAAATGGAACAGTTGAAGGAATTGTAAGAAGAGATCCATCTCATAGATATCCCCAACAATAATGGAACTTACACCTAGAATAACCGAAGAGGAGGAACCCGCCATATTGCATCAAGTTTAGATATATTCTTCACAACTCAAAATTTAATAAGTAGAGATGCACATTATGGAGCGTCAATCTTTCCATGCATGGGATCAGACCACTAGTTGATTAGGCATGAATTAGACATGAAACAAGGGAAGAATAAGAGGCCATTCTGGTTTGAAGCCTTTTGGCTGCGCGATACTACCTTCCTAGAAAAAATTAAGGAATGGTGGAGATTAGGTATAGAGCAAGGGAGGAATAAAATGCATACATTCTAGCTACGCCAAAAGGGACTTGAGGGAAAAGTAAAAAAGAGAAATATGGAAGAATTTGGTAATATTCATCAACATTAGGAGTTGTTATAGGCTAGGATGAAATGGGTGCAACAATAGATAATAACAAATGTTCGTTCAGAATCCTTAACGGAGGAAGAAGGACAACTGCTGACTAGGATAGAGGAAAGGATGCATTAAGAAGAAATATTGTGGAAAAAAAAATAGAGATTCTAGTGGCTAAGGGAGGGAAAAAGGAACACTAGATTCTTCCACAAAGCAATGATTCAACATCGACAATAGAACAGAATATTTTCATTATTAGACTAGGAATTAAACTAGCTAATAAAAAATTATGGGATGGAGAACTTGTTGGTCAATCACTTCCAAAATATAATGACTGAACCAAATCCCGATAGGACAGAATATATAAACAAGATAACTAGGCATATCCCTCAGGTGGTCAGTAGGGACCAAAACCTAGCACTAATGAGGGCTATAACCATGGAAGAAATGGATAAGGTAGTCAAAGGCATAGCAAAGAATAAAGCATCAGGACTGAATGGCTTCACAACAGAATTTTTCCAAGCAACATGGCCGATTCTAGGACAAGACATCCTAGGAGTAGTGGATGAGTCCATAAAACTAAAAAGGTACATCCAACCCTGAACTCAACTTTTTTTAGCTCTTATTCCAAAATCTAACCACTCCGAAGAGCCATAAGGGTTTAGACCTATATCCTTATGCAATGTAATCTACAAAATTCATTCAACCATAATGGTCATTCGACTTAAACTGATCCTCCTAGCACTAATCTCCCAAGCAGAAACTTGTTTTGTTGAAGGAAAGAAAATTATGGATGGGATAGTAACTTCTCAAGAGGCAATACACTCCCTTGAGAACCTCAAAGACAAAGGTATGATGATCAAACTAGACCTATCGAAATGATATGATCAGTTAAGTTGGACCTATCTCCAAAGTATCCTGAAAGTCTTTAGCTTTGACCCTTGATGGATAAATTGGATATATTCCTTTATATCAACTCCTATGTTCTTGATCCTCCTGAATGGAGCACCATTAGAGGCCTTCAATGCGACAAGGGGGATAAGACAAGGAGATCTGATTTCTACCTTCTTGTTTATATTAGCAACGAAAGGGCTAGGAAGATATGTTAAAGTGAAGGTGTAAACAAGACAATTCAATTGTCTGCTCATGTGGGGAAATGACTTGCCCATAACTCATCAACAGTTTCTGGATTACATCATGATGTTTTGTCAAGCTACCTTTAAGGAAGCGAGCACCCTCCTAGCCATTTTACAAGACTTCACGAATGCCTCAGGAATGCAAATCAACAAAGACAAGTCAGATATCCTCCTCTTTGACACAACAACTCAAGCCTAAGCATTCCTAGTAAGAATAATGGGCATTTGCATAGGGACCTTCCTATCGAAATATCTCGGGATTCCGTTAAGAGTTCATCTGATCAGAGTGGAAAATTGGAAGGTTCTCCTGGCAAAGATCTAAGGTCACCTACAAAATTCCACTTTCGAGGAATTAAACATGGCGAGTAGAGTCATCGTGGTAAAGGCAGTGTTGCAATCAATTCCTATCTACCAACTCTCAGGCCTAGTAGTCCCTAAAATAGTTGTAACGAGATGAAAAATATCTTCAATAAATTTCTATGGAAAGGGCCACACATAGTAAATAAATGGACTTTATTATCTTGGAACTAGCTAATTAAACCAAACAAAGCAGGGGGTTCGGGCCTTCGAGACCCTCTGAACCAACTAATGTGGGGTAAGTTGTGGTGGAGACGGATATAGGGAGGAATGAATCTGTGTAAAGAAATATGGGGTAGAAAATATAGGATGCTTAGCTCAACAGAAGGATGACTGAGAATCCAGGAAAATATAAAGGGGTTGGTTATATGGAACCTTGTAGTAGAAAACAAGGAATTGATAAGAAACCGTAGCTTATGGGAAATTAGGGGAGGAGATAAAGCTAAGTTCTAGAAAGAGGCTTCGAAATAGAGAGAAAAATTATTCAGCGGGTAGGATCTAGCATATATATTCTTAAATACAAACAGCCCAGCAAATTAGATGGTGAGAAACTTCTGGGAAATGGAGATAGGAGTACTATGGAGAAAATGGAAGAGTAGACAACATTGACCTAAAGCACCAGATTCTATGCAGTGGGTAGCCTACACTAAGGAGATGGACCCCATAAGAATAGCGATTGCGAAAGGATCACATATTATAAGGTGGGGATATAGAATAAAAGGAATGTTCACTATCCAAGAAGGATATTATCTGCAAGCATAACACCAACAACAACAAGGATTACCTATATGGGAATGCATATGGAAGGAAAAATTGTGGCCAAAAGTAGCCTTCTTCCTATGGGTGGTCCTTCATGGCCGCGCCCTAACATTGGACCAACTACACGTAAGGGGGATGCAGGGACCATCGGTTTGCTGAACATGCGAAGGACAAATGGAAACAATGGAACACCTTCTAAATGCCTGCAATGACATCAAATTCCTATCGAACAATCATGAAATCCTCATTAGCCACATGGATAGGGATAAATCAAGCATAAATACAACAACAGAAAACTGGAGAAAGAGAATAAATGAGAGTCCCATATTGAACCAAGCCTAGAATACATCCCTAGGATTTCTCCTGTGGGCAGTGTGGAAAGAGAGGAATCAGAGAATATTTAAAGGGGAAAAAAGAAATGGAGTTATGGGAAATGATAGTACAAAATATTCGAGAGGCTATTCTAGCTAAGAAATGGTACCCAAAAGATTGGGAATCCACACCACAGGAGTGACAAATAATGGAGATGTTAAATTTGAGTCCATGAATGTTGATGCCTAACTCTTGGAAACTAAAACCTGCACCCTGAGAATCCTTAACCTACTTTGTGTTTCCCTTGGTGGATTTCATAAAGCTAAACTTTCATGGTGCGGCCAAAGGAAATCCAGGAGTAGCAGGCTTAGTAGGACTATTTAGATACCACCATGAAAAATCATCTGACTATTTGCAATCGATTGTGGAATAGCGAGAAACAATGAAGCGAAACTATATGCACTTAAATTATATTTAGAAATTGCTCAAAGAGATAAATTCCAAAACATGGCGGTGGAAGGAGACTCAACACTGGTGATAGACACAGTGAAAAAACTCCAGCAAGGAACCCAATGAGAAAAGATAATCCAAATCTGGAGAATGGAAAGACTAGTTTAGAAAATAAGAATATTGATAGAAGTGATAGACTACATCATCTCGTCACATGTCTGACAATCAGGAAATGTGGCAGAAGACTTTTTAGAAAATTTGGGATGTGGAAAACCAAGAAGAAACTTGGATATACAGGGAGATGAAATAAATCAAACAAAAGGAATGAATAGTCTCACGAAAATTCTGAGAAAAGAGAGGGAGAAAGGATAGAATCCCTGATCAGGGTGTGTGGGGCAATGGGAGCGAGATGGAATAAGGGAAGGACAAGTTAAAGGAGGGTAGGATAGCTGGCAAATGGAGACGGAAAATAGCAGACATCTACGACAACCAAAAATTGTAAGGATATGATGGAGGACATTAAATGGAGGGGAAGTGTGTGCCTCAACCGAGGATTTCACATGAAGGAAGGTGAGGAGCACATGGAAAAGAGGTAAGTGGAGGATGCCTCGATAATGAGAATAGGTAGGTTGGTGAGTAGTAGGGAAAGAAACGTGGTAAGGAAACTGTGGGAATGCATGCAACAGGTTGAGGGAGAACGAGTGGAGGAGAAGCTGGTGAATGTCGAGAGAAGGGGTGCGATGACCAACAACTGGAATTCGTTAACAGCAAATCATATGTAACCAGAAGCTCCCCTTTGTGTTGATATGGTAACAATCTCATGCAATTGGAGGAGAGTTTGGGAAGTAAGGAGAGAGGTGTTGAATGAAATAAGAAAATGTTGGTTCTGTGTTAAGAAAAGAATGTCTAGTCTTTTAACAGTGGAAGGAAACGAAAAATTATGTGAATTCAAGTATAATTTCCTATTAATATTGCATGGGTCTAACTTGATAGTATTTCTGGAAGGGTGGTGGTGGGGGGGGGTGAGGGTAATGAGCCCTATGAGGGGCCTGGATGGTCCTGGATTGAAATAAGAATGTCTGGTTTCTTAGCCATGGAAAGCGATGGAAAATTTTGTGTATACAAGTATAATTTCCTGTTGATAGTGTTTGTGTATAACTAGATGGTATTTGTGGATGGGTTGGGTGAAATATGAGAGATGTGAGAGGCTTGGAAGCAAGCCAGAACCTGGGGTGAAATGAGGATGTCTATGATTAGGAATAGTTGCAGAACTAAGTCAAAAAAATGCTTTGAGGCCTCTATGAGATTTCAAGCGTGTTGTTGCCTCTTTCGAGGAGAGAGTAAGGAACTAGAATTGGCAAAAAATCTTGGTGATGATAGTCTGGAATCAGGTGGGATACTCACCACTCGGACAAGAGAAAGGTCAAGTGGGTTAGGGAAGGAGTAATTCTAGACAAAAAGGGCTTTGCAAGGTCGGAGGAAGAGAAATTAGTGAGGACACTCGTTAGTGATGGAATTCTAGGGAAGCTGCAACCTCAAAAAGCTAAGAGGGTGTCCATGCCTATGGTGGAATGGCTAAAAAAATGGAGCTCCCCTGAGGTCTATAAGATAACCCCTAGTCCATTAGATCAAAAGAGAGGAGGGGGACACCTATGGAGAACCCGGGGAATGGGAATTAGGGTGGCATAGAGTGGAGGCAAGAAGAAATAACTAAGTGGTTGCAATCTGGGGGCGATTCAGTGGCTGAGAGGAAAGCTTGAATCGATAATGTTGAAACTCAGATACAAAGGGAATGGAAGATCAAAATTATTACTAGTTTTAATGATTTATTACTGGTTCAAATTACAAGTAGTATTAATTTCGGTGCTCTCCATTCTTCAAAGCTCCTACAACTAAAATAGGTAAGGTTGTAAGAGTGCAGAGATCATAGGAAATGGAAGCGAGAAAAGATGGTAAAAATAGGAGGGAAACAGGACAAAAAGTTGGCAGAAGAGGAGGAAAAAAGACAAACCAGAAAATGAAGGGCTCGGAGGCATAAGAGAGAAAACAATGTCAAAAAAGGGGAAGAAAAGAAAAGATGGTAAAAATAGGAGGGAAACAGGACAAAAAGTTGGCAGAAGAGCAGGAAAAAAGACAAACCAGAAAATGAAGGGCTCGGAGGCATAAGAGAGAAAACGATGTCAAAAAAGGGGAAGAAGAACAGGAGAGTACAACATGCATAATTTAATGCATACCTACCATGTAGGAACCCCAACAGAGGTAAAGGCAGTAATAGCATCATGGGAAGCAGAGTTAAACGCCAATGTGGAAAATGAAGAAATCCAAATAACGGATTGGGGGCTAATAATTAATGACCTAAGCCATACTCGAGGTCACCAAAATTTGTTTAGGCAGACCATACAACAATATTGGTTAATGAAAACCCTTATGGCTAGGGCAGTAATAACTTATAAGGATAAAGAAGAGCCAGAGGGGGACAAGAAAGAGGAACGAAGATTAAAAGATGTCTAGAAGGGAATCTAGTCAGTGCAATTGCAGCAATATCACCAAAACCTCTACTTAAAGAAAATGGAAAAGCAGATTTAGACACTGTTGTAGAGTGAAGCGACCGAGTCAAGTGTGGAAGACCCGACTCCAGTAGAATCATTAGATGACTGAAGGATAGAGACAGATAGTTAAATTTTTTTTTATTATGTTGAATATCATTTACTTTACAAACATTAATTATATAGTAGATATAACAACAAATGTAGCGTGGAGGATAAGAATCAAACTATTTAAATTTTGGAAATATTTTGATGTTGATCGGTGGCCAACAGACTTGGTTTGCTTTAGGCAAGTGAGGTCACCAAACATATTTTGATAGGCATATCTTACTACCTTCCTATAGAAAATTAATAGAAGAAAGAAGTGTTACCAATCTTACACAAAAAAAAAAAAAATTAAAACAAAATAGAGAAGCTTTAATTCATCTTCTAATTTTTAGGATGATCTTGTTTATTAAAAAACAATCACATAAAATAGTCATTGTCTTTTTGTTTGTTAAGTTGTAATATTTGGCTTGAGAAACCACAACCCACGCTAAATATTTGGCTTGACAATCCACAACCCATGGGATCTGAACCATCAAATTATTACATGGGGATGCAATTGTCTTCAGCCACACCAACCTTTGACATGGCTGAATTTTTTCCTACACCTTTATTGATCCGCAGATCTCATTATTTTCAAAATTCTTTATATCATGGTGATCACCAATTGACCTAAACAGGTATACTTAATTCTAAATTTTAAAATTTTAAAAATTGTATACTAAGTTTTAGAAAAGTACTATCAATTTAAGTTAAATTTTTTCAGTAATTCAAAACATTCTATTAATTCATAATGCTTTTATATTTCCTTGTTTTCTTTATCAAAATTATTCTAGCCTCACTCCTACTAGATTTTTTGGCCACAAGGAAAGCAAATATCCAAAAACTAAAGATAGATGATCTACTATAAAAACATAATATAACCCACAAAAGCCATAAGGGATCCAAAACCCCCATACTTATACTATTCATCCAGGATTAGAGGAATAAACCATTGTCAGGTAGTTCAATGGAGCTCTGGGTGAAGGGGGTAAATTAAAATCGTAGTGGAGATGTTTCTCCATGTG
The DNA here is from genome assembly GCA_000404065.3 of Pinus taeda. Lineage (NCBI taxonomy): Eukaryota > Viridiplantae > Streptophyta > Pinopsida > Pinales > Pinaceae > Pinus > Pinus taeda. The sequence goes on from APFE031261081.1 coordinate 133,595, forward strand.
CTCTAACCTACCCTCCATCCTCTCCTATTTTTCAAAGAGGAATCACTGCCCCCTTTGTAGGGAAACTAGTCTCTCATACATTCTCCATTGAGCACACTAAATTTAATTTAGGAGCACCAATGTTGTGTTGTTGTCCTCTTTCCTATTTGTGGTCAACCTCTTGAGATGGGTTGAAATGTCCAACAAACTGTCATCCAAGGAGTAAAAAGGACGGGGGAGCACCATGCAGCCAAGGGCCTAACACATTGGAAGATAATAGCTTCCCCCAAGTCTCCATCCCCTTGTTCAAAATTCCCTCTTTGGGCTTGAGAACCACACCTCCATGGTAGGATCTACCAATGAGGGATTCGCGAAAAAACCTCTGACATAGCACATGTGTCCATGGAATACTAAGCAATACCCTTAACTTGACTAGATATTGGAAAATACCTCTAAAAATTACTTTATTTAACCTCCTACCAATATGAACCTAATACACCTTCCCAATTTAAGAAAACCATACTTTCAATGGACATTATAGGTATCCATATTTTCATTAACATTTTTTATGCCCCTTTATATTTATATCCCTAGTATAGTGACATGTGACTGACATGACGCCTATATTTTGCTTCTATTATGATCACACTTGAATTCCACAATTATCTACAATGTGTCTTTTTTTCTTTCGGTATACATTATAGATGCATATTTATTCTCCCACAATGCAATTACTCAAGTGCATCTCACAAAGATTTTTAGCATTGAATTGTCTAAGGCACACAAAGATCAACCATGTTTTAAGAATATTGATTATGTGCATGTATATAAAATGACATATAATTGCTCTATATTGTTGTAGCTTATTTTTGTTCTATTTCAACTATTAAAAATTATATATTTAAAAAAAGAAGAAGGAAAAATGCAAAGAAATGCGAAAATGTCATTGGGATTGTTTTATGTAATTTTATTAAAAAAATAGAAACAAATTTTGGTTCAAGATGGTTCAGCTCCACTATGTGGAGACATTTTTAAATATTTTATATGGTGGTTGGCCATTTTGCTGCAGCAGATAAGCTAAAGAGAGCACAATTCTAAACATCGATGGTGTCGGTAGCATCAAGACCCACGCACACAGGGAACTCAACACCACAACATAATTGACCATTATGCAAGGGTGTGCCCCCATAAATAGTATGGAGAGAAACTGTCATTAGGAGATTTGCTCTGAATCATCCACGACATCAGTGCAGGGTGATACCACTTACCACCGAAGGTGCCCTCATGAGCAGTAAGTGGTTTTCACTCTGGTATTTGGTAAGGGAGCATGACATCCAGTCGAGTGTGACAGTGAGAATATCCATGCCATCTCTCCATGTAATCTTCCATGTTGCGTGTCTGTACTATTTTTTCCACATTCAATTAATTTATTTTAGCTTGCACTTCACCAATCAAACCCCATTTTTCCCCCAACTTACTCCATTTCACTACGTTCTCTTAGCAAAAATAACCCCGAAGTATTTAAACACATTTTCTATTCTGACAATTTTCAAATAGAGGTTTAAAATATCAAAGAATGTTACCCTTTCAGGCTCTCCCACTCATATTCCCATCATGGATATTGAACACGACATTTTTTATCTGATTTTCCCTATGAACTTAATGGAATTTTGCCAAAATATCCTAGCTAAGCAAAATAAGTCAAAAGTTTATGATAGAATGGTCAAGTCTTGTCTGTTCTCTGCAATTATCCCTCAAACTTATCAATTTCCAGAGTTTATCACTTGGTTAACCTCCTCTATGTACCCTCAACGATGTTTCATAACAGAGTCCCTAAGGGAAAACATTTTCCAAGTTTCTTCATTACTAATCCATGAGGCCCTAGCCTTTCCATAGTCTCATCGATATCTTCCATTTTTCATTGTAACCCTTTTTTCTACTTTTCAGAACTTGTCAATAGAGGATACTAGGAAATTGTATGCTTCCATTTTGCTTCCAAACACTATTTTACCTTCAGATTCTACCCAGTTCCCTATTTCTTGCTTTGCTAAGGGTGTTGGACACGTTTTGCAAGTAATCGTGAGGATTATTGGAAGGGATGATGCATCAATGATAGATGGTCAAGCCATAGGATCATTTCATTTGATGATGCAGTCAAATGTGGTGCTAGATATTCTTGCATTTTGGAAGTAAATAATCAATTCTCATAACCGAATGTTTCAGATTTCCGTCTCTCCTGCTATATATGTTTCTATGTGTATATCTTCAGAAATTTACGGACCTAGGATTGAATGTTTCAGATCAAAATAAGAATTAAAAAAAATTGTGAATTGGATTGATATTATTAGAAGCTCAACTAGATAATCAAGGTTTCTCCTATTCGATTTTTTCCTTCATGTCAATTGTTTACAAAACTATTAACAGTGATGCCCCTCCTAGAATTTTTCCAAAATCTTAGTCTTTGTTGCAAATGAGTAGAGATTTAAGGTTGGAGACTGGTTTCCATTTGAGGATTACACAGATATTAGATTATATCGTACAAACATTCCTCCATATAGACTATCAGTGTTTATGCCTATGAGAATATTTGCATTGAAATTCATTAGACATAGCCTAAATGTTGATCAAGTTCATTTTATCGAAGTCAAGAAATGATATTTGTTCAAATTACCCAGGATTATTGGGCCTTTCAATGTCAATATGAGGCAAGCATCTCAAGAGGTATAAAAATTGTTACATGGTATGAATTTCCAACTGGGATAAAAGTGGTCTTGTGATCTTCTTCAAATCATTTCTAAGAGGATAATGGAATATGCTTATTCTCCTTATGTTCATCTACCAAACCTAAATGGGAAAAATTGGAAAATGGAGGCGCAATCCAAATTTCAAGAAGTATGGAAGTTTAAACTTCCCTTCATTCTGAAAAATGGTTAAAAAGAGGACTAGGCATTGTGGACTTACAAGGAGAAATTTCTCAAGGTAATAAGAGGAAACGGGTGTAGAAAGGAGGAACAAAAGCTGAATATTTCAGGGAAAATCCTTCCATTGAAATTGGGTTTCATTTTCAAATAGGAATAGGAGGCATTGTCTATTCCTAGTTATGAAATACAACTTCTTTTATCTATGGATTTGGAGAGGAGTTAGTTGAAGCTCTCATTTACACACCCTATTACACAGTCAATTAATTATAGACTTGAATTCATGATAGTTAGTTTATCATTGAATACAAAAGATATACCTTTGCCTAAAAAGATAAATTTATACAGGAAAACTAAAGAGTTGATTTATAATGACCTCAATGAAAATTCATTGGCAACAAGTAAGACAAAGGCCTTGGTGGGTAAACTATTTTGTCAGTTGAAATTAGAAAAGGCTAGCTCACAAGCTCTACACACTCAAAATGAATAATTTAAGAAGTTAATTATCAACCTTGGGGTGAATCCAAAGGACAAAATAACTCTCCAAAAACTTTTACAAGCAGCAAAATCTAAGATCCATTGTGAAGAAAAAAGTTGAAACTACCTACTACTAGGCATGTTTTGGCTCTAGAAGTAGCTCAAATTCAAAATTAAAAATAACCTATAACTCAAAAACTACAAGAATGAATTAAGAAGGTGACAACTCTGAAGGAACTCAATGCATGACTACAACATAAAATAGATGCACATGTTTGCACAATTGTAGTGCAACTAGACTTTGAGGACCCTATTGATACTTTCACTAGGATGATGATTGAATTAAATATTTTAGAGGACGAGTTAAGGAAAATATAAAATACTTTTGATAATACTAAATAGAAATTTAAGAATAAGGAGAGATAGTGGAACATGGCTAAAGAAAATTCATCACAACACCCCAAAAATTATCTAACATTCTATGATGAAATTAAGGAATTAAAAGAAAAACTAAAAGGTAACATCTCTCTTATTCAAGAAAGAAAAAATATTTGGAATGATATCATCCAGTAGATAAAGGTAGTATGGGATCATATGTTGGTCATGACAAAAAAGAAAACAATGGTAAGGGATCTAGAAATGGTTATTGGTTCTAATAAAGTAAGTCACAGCAAAGTGCATAGTTGGCAAAAAGGATGATTGGTTTTTCGAATGATAAGTCTTCTTTAGAGTTGGCAGAAATGGATATTCGATATATAACCTCCATGGATTTAGAAATAAATAAAATGGCAAAAGAGAATATCTATAGAAAAAATGTAGAAACCAGGCTGGGAACGATCAAGGAATCAGTGTTGGCCTTTAATTCAAACATTTACAAGAGAGTTCGATGAGGATTACATTCATGTTGGGACTAGCAAGGAATTTGTCTTCCATGGGAGACCTATGAAGAAACAACAATTTTAAGAGGGTCAACAATTGTGAAGCACTTGTAGATATATTTTCAATCATTATGGTTAGTTAAGAATCTCTTCAGTAAAAAACAGATCTACAGTAGAATAGAAAATTTCAATATGGTCTGCGACAGATTCATTAAGTGTCCAAATTCTAACTTAGCATTCTGGAAGAAATGCCTAGATTTAGTATCACCAACAAAACCAGTGGAACCTAGACCTTCCCCAATTGAGCCTACAGAATGATCCAAAGTGATTTGATGAAGACAAAGAATATAGTCTATTTTGGAAAGATATATTATGTTTTGTAATTCCAAGTCAAAACACTTTAATTTCTAAGTTTTATTTTTGAGTCCTCATAAGGACCAAGTAGAACTAAAGATAGTTTTGAAAGTAGTTTGAAATCATTTCTTCACAATTAGCAGTTTTTGTAACTTCCCTCAATGTAATGTTTCTTTAAAAAGACATAGAGGAACCAGTTTTGGGGTTATGAATTTTGGCTTCAGAGAGCAATACTGGTGTAATTTATCAACATTTTCTTGGAGTTTTAATAAATTTTTTGGATGATTCTAACTGCCTTTTGAAAATTATATGTGTTTATTTTCTACTTTAAGTTATTATTTGTTTTTCTTCTTCCGAAATTATGTAAGAAGTTGTTGGCTAATTCCATCAATACAAATTTACTTTGCTTTAAAAATGGCATAGTACCTACATATTATGATTAAAATAACCTTAAACTATGATCCATCGTTTCAAAATGTCACATTCTCAGTCTTTCATGTTTTTGCTATGGTTTATTACAATATATTATGTTACTACAACCTTATATTTTAAATATTCCACTTTTATATTATGTTATCTTCCTAGCACAAAAGCTCTATAACAACATATAAAAATGAAAACACTAGCAAATTCTAATGACAAATGGAATTCACATAGAGAATACCCCACTTGAAGTTATATTCAACCTTCACTTATTACGATCCCTTCTTCAATCCTCTAGCATGCATTATTCCTTCTTCAATGTGAAAGTTTGCTCTAATGCCGATATGTAGATGATGTGACTATGAAATATTCATCTCATAAACATGGACACTTTCATGAAATTAATTAAAAAATTTTGTTCTTTGTCAAGTTAAGCTCAAGGCTTCTTTTCGGACAACGATGAATGAGTATTCATGAGACAAATAGTAAAATTAATATTTAAAACAAATAAATAAGAATAATAATAGTAACTTAATTTTAAGGCATGGTTTAGGTTATGAGACATTTACTAATTCATTGTTTTGCATTTATGTTTTTTATTTTTTTATTTTAATTGATTTTATGTGAAATCTAGAAAGGCGTTTGTTAAAATTGATCCAAATATTTAAATCAAACTTTGACAATCATATATTTATTTGTAACTCAAAATTTCAATGTGATCATCCTAAAACCTCCTTTGACTATGTTATGCCATACTAGTGTGATGATCTCATCTTCACCACAAGGAATGCTCAATTGATTAACCATGTGAAGTCTTTATTCAGTCAAACCACTTTGCTGTCCTAAGAAATAGTGCACCTTTTCAAATATTTGCATGTTAGGTGTAAATATCCCAATGTCAAGCCACATTTTTCCCTTGCTTCTATAATAAAATACCTTTTCAAAGTTATCCTTATTCCGCTATTCTTGTTTTAATGTATGTATTTTCGTTAAGAATAGAGTGTGGTGTACAAACAACAAACACCTCTTCAACTTATATTAGTGTCTGTGTTATGATAATTCTACTCACTTTTAAGAAAAATATCAACAAATAATACAATAATCGAACATCCAAAGGTAATGAGACACTTTTAAGGAGATGCCACCTGACATGATAAAAAAATTGTATACAAGGACCCAAAGCCACAAACAAATCTCTCTAAATACAAAATAGAATGTAGTAAAGTATGGATATTCATTGTACCAACTTACATATTTTAAGATATATAACAATATTCACATCACAATTCAAAATCAATAAAATATAACAGAACAAACTTGTAATAAGAATCCTCAAAGCAACTAGATTCAAGACATTTATCCCTATATCTTTCATGTACTTTTCTTGGTATAAATAATAGGTTGCCATTTATGAATTTTTTTGTTTGGCTAATAAATAGTTCATATTTTTGGACTACCTTTTTCATAGTAAATTTCAATTAATATTCATAACTTCATTCAAATAGAACATAAAAAATATCATTTACATATTTTTCCCATAGGCACCACATAAACTAGATGTTTACTATGATGGACGCTTAATTTGAAAAGGGTTAAGTAGAAATGGTAGTACAACCCACGAAAAAAACCATAAATCATCACCATTAGATTAGCAATAATCACAGTATCAGTCATTGAGAGAGAAACCATCATTTGACTCACAAAATATTTAAAAAATTGGTAGCATTTTATAAAACCCTTTCATATTATCACCAAGTAATATAAAAAAAGTGAATAATCATCAAAGAAAGACATATTAACATAGATAAAGTTCCAAATTATTGAGAAAAACATCCAAAACTAAATATTTGATAGATTAGGGTCACAAAATATAATTCATAAAATCGTTACATGCAAAACACAAAGCTGGTAATGTCATAAATACGAATAATTCCCATCTCTTTACATAATGGAGCATGACCACCAATTGTTGATCATCATTCTGGAATATGCATGTCCACATCCAAAAAATAACATAAGACCTAATAATCATTTCAGGTAACCATTCTGAGAAAACTTAGGGAAACAAAACTTGTAATAACATTTCATACAAGAGGCTAGTTTTATAACCATGTCCTTAAATAAAATTGAGGAGGGGTTGAAGTTTTATAGGTAACAAATTTCTTCTAGTTTCTTCTAGATTTTCAAATTCATTGCATACTTTTGGGTCCATCTGCATAATTTTGGGTCCAGTTTCTTGCAGTTGGGCTTACGTTTCTTGTACATGTCAACAATCTCGGGCACAAGTAGATCGATAAGGTTTGGATCAATCAACAAGGAGTAGATAGACAATAAAATGTGCAATCAAAAAAATATTTATGTTATAGACACAATATTGAAAGGCGGGAACCAAATGAAACATATTCATGAAAAAGGAACCAACACTTCCTTCTTTTCATGATTAAATGGACCAGCTTCATCAAAGGCATCCAAAACAATTGTTGAGGTAAGGGATGCTCTTATCTCCAAATTTTATATATGCGTTGATGTAAGGGGTACATGTAGTTATATAGGTACGTAATTATACTTTTTTTATTGAGGAAATACAAAATTAATGTTTGGATGAAACACAACTTAATAAAGATGAATGGCTAGTGAAAGAAATTTACACCCAAAAGCAAGTAGCCAAAAAGGTTGAGTTATCTTCGACATTCACCATTTGAACTATTCACTATACCTAAAGCCAAAAGGAAAAAAATTAACATTAGATTCATTCAAACAAATAAAAGAAAATACAACCAATAATTACTTATAAATGATCCAACATATGGAAATACATAAGGAAAGTTAAAGTATAATGTTTTGAAAACCAACCTTGTTCAATTTTTCCACAAAATCTGAAGAAAAAAATTGTAATCACTCTCTTCTAATTTGTATGTATCATTCCTAGCATTTTATGATAAGTTTTTGATTTCTATAACATATTCAAGTTGTACAAAATCCTGATCTATCAAATCATACTTATACATGTGTTGCGCCTTTATTCTACTGTACCAACATAATTGCAGCTCAATGCATTTTGATCTATCAAAAAGGTCAATGTCATTATGGTAATTAAACACCCTATTACTATCCTTGTTCCTTATTCTTTGAACCCTTCCAATATACCATATTCCACAAGAAACACCTTGTTTTGTATTCGAGGAACACTTTTTCTTGCAGTTCATTCAATGGGGGTAATTGAGTTGCTTTCGAGCAACACCTCACAATCTAATCTGATTCCAAAGCCAATTGAAATGCCCTTTTGTGGAGCCTTTGCATCTCACCTATAGTAGACCCCATTGATCACTTTTATCACCCTATCTTTAGATAATGTCAGTTTTCCATTCAATTGACTAACCAAACATGCTTTAAACATATCCTTACCATCAAGATCCACCATTGGTCTCTTATTGTTTTTTTTACATTTTCATCAATGGAATCTGAAGTTTCATCCAACTCATGTCTCCTCTCACTTTCCATTATTTTCGATTCACTTTCATTGTGTACCATTGAACTAAAATATTGGAATACAAAGTCAGAACAACTTGGTGGACAATCATCAACTACTTCATCTATAATTTGGAATGTTGGATAATTTTGATCCTCTTTCCATGGTTTAACACACCAATAACATTGAGTTTAATTTTATGGTTGCATTCCAAGAGTAGATAAAATGTCTTGTGCATCCTTCAATCCAATCTTAAGGGCTTATACAATTTTAGCATCTGTGGATATTGAATCATAATACAACAATATGCCAATGTTTTGTATTATTTATTGGTTCAATATATTCCAAATGCTTTCTTTCTTTTTATGAAATTTATTAAAATGAATTCTTTGGGGATTTTATTCTTCTTCAACAAATCTATTAAGGGTTCCAACATCATGAAGCATGTCATTGAAATCTTAGGCCCTCTCCACTCTAACCATCCCACCAACTTTACTGAAGAGTTTCTCACATACATCTGACTCGGTCAGGTGCAAAACACATGGCAAGTTAGAGTATTAATCTCAAAACAATCTCATCAACAAAACTGCAAAATGGCGAGAAATTTTCACATCTTGATATGCCTCTTTGCCGATGAAATTTATGTTGACATTAGCATGAGATTGTTTATGTACCCAACATACCCATAATGTGAAGAAATGATGAACTCGTGAAGGATTTCACACTCTTTCGCAAATGCTAAAACTATGAGACATAAAGCTGTCAAAGTAGTGAGCAATAATAGATAAGACTTTGTGGCTAGTTTCCTCTGTAACATTCCACTTGGTGTACTTATCAACTCTTTCAAACACCTATGAACATGCGCTGAAGAAATGTGTTGTGCAGAACCTGTTGTGGTAAAAACACAACCCCCCATTATTGGTTTGCTGAACTCAAATAATGGGGACCCTTTCTATTAAAATTTGGCCAAATACCTTTTTGGATTTTTATTTTAGTTGATTGCCCTACGCTTTTGTTAATTTTTAGTTTTCTTTGGATTCTTGTTTTGATTACTTTGTTAGAATCGATTTTCTATAAGCTTCACACTGACGCTTGTTTCACCTCATTTGGTTAACTGGTTTGAAAATGACGCTCCTTTGAAACTCTGATTATTTATGTAGCCTGGGTTAAAAAATGCATAAAATGCACAATATCGCATTTTGTAAATAAATTAGTTCAATAATACATTCAGTTTAAATATTAACCCGTAGTGAGTTTTTAATAACATTTTTCCATATAGCCAAATCATGAAGCAACCAGATTTTAGTAATTTACTCCAATAAATTATTAATCTCAAAAAAATCATAATTTCAAAGTGGCTATAATTTATTTTTCATTTTATTAAAAATAGTTGTAGTTTATAAAATAAACCAAATAAAATAAAAAAATAATCTTTATATTAAATCTTAAATTAATTAAATTATTATTATTTAAAATGTAATTAATTTAATTAAATTAAAATTTAATATATAAAAAATATAAAAAATGATTAATTTCGCATCGGAAGTTTTAATCGCATCGGGAGCTTTCAAATGACATGTTTCTAAAATCCCGATGGACTCATACCCTCCCGACGCCAATTGTCGATATCGCATCGGGGACTTTGGCATTGTAACACATTAAGAACTCATACACTCATTCCCCAATCCGATAAATCAAGCCATGTTGCAAAGGGGCATTAAGGCATAACTTTTATAATACTTACATTGGTTTGAAACTCACTCATACGATGAGTGAATAAGTGACGTAATGTAGGTTAGTATATATTAATATTAGTTTATATATTAATATGTTATATGTAATATATTAATTAATAATATGTAATATATTATATTAATTAAATTAATTAATAATATTTAATATTTAATTAATTTAATTAAAATTTAAATATTATTTAGATTAATATTGATTAGTTTTTAATTAGATTAAATTTGTTTATAAATCACTAATTAGAGATCAGTTAATTAGATTAATAAATAGGTTATTAATAATTAGTTTAGTTTATAATTAACAATTAATTTATAATTAATTAAAATTCTAATTTAGGATTTAATTTTTAATGAGAATTTCGATTTTTAGCCCAGCAACAGAATTTCCAGATTCATACCAAATTTGATCCATCAACTTTGGAGGTTCATAAATTGAGTTATACTTGGCCAAATGAGGCCCAGGATGGCTCATTGGAAAGAGAAAATCAAGGAGAACATTTTGGAGGAGGTTTCACCAACAGATTTAATTATTTATTAAGTCAAAAATCAGGCAGAAGATTACGCTCCGAATTTTGAAAACAAAATCAATTTTCTGAGTCATTTTCTTCATTTTCATTTGTCCAAAGCCTCTTCTAAATGCAGATCCATTGGTCAATGATATTCTTTTCCAATCAAACCATCCCAGGCATCAAGAGAAACTTTATATTTTATTTTCAATTATTTATTTAAATAGAATTTGATTAGATTTGATTTAGAGGCCAACAATGCCATGTTGATTTTATTATTGCATTTTAATTTATTTTGATTTCTTTTTGCAGGAAAACAGTGGAAGAAATATGGAGGAAAAGATCTCAGTCAATGAAAATGCTCCAACAATTGAAGATCAGATTTTGAGCAAGTAAAATTGTATTTGGCAGATTTCTCTTCAACAAACTCTCCTCTCCAAAATTCCTTTGCAAATAGTATAAATAATAGATTGCAGAAGGTAATAAGGGGCTGCTCTCCTATGCAATTTTAGACTCCATGAAAGCACTACATAATAGGAATTTAGAGTTGTAGGAGAGAGGAGAGAAAATCTCAGATCTGGGGATTATTGAGGATTTTCCCTTTGTATCTTGAATTATGTGTGAGGGGCAGAGTTTGCACTATTGTGGCTCTAGTTCTGAAGGCAGAAGTTTAAGCAATGTAAAGGGCTATTGGAGACCAAGGACAGAGAAATGGATGCAATAAATTGGTATTTATAATACTACTGTTTCAAATATCAGTTTTAATTTTATGGTGACAGGAATGTGTCATTTTATTCATGTTTGTGCACTATTGTCAATATGGGTAATTTGTCTCAATCTTGTTATTATGTATCTCTGTTTTTATGAATTAATTTCTCATTTTTGAGTAAATACTTACTCTGAAATCTTTCTTATGAAACCGATTTATTGAATGGTAATGTGTTGTGAACTATTTCCACATATCATTATTCAATTATTGGATTTATTGATTTGATAATCACTATCATTTTTGTGAACTACTTCCTGGAATGTTATTGGTTTATTATTTCAAGTTTTAAGGTCTCAATAGAATGTGTTTTGGTAACCATAATATCAGTTAATTGAACTACCTCATTAACTTGATATTCATTATAAACAAACATATTTAAATCCCAATATTTTGATTATCTTGCTCTTAGTTAGGTTAGATCTATATCTGCCTAATTAAGATAGGATTTAGATTAGTTTCTTTTGCTTGCATGATAGAATAAGCTTGCATTTAGAGTAAGTTCTACATTCTTTTAAGTCCCCTCCTCAAAGGGGCAAAATTTTGGTTGTGGCTTGGCTGAACCCAAATCAGCTTAAGGGTCATTCTCTTCCCTGATCAGCAAGAAGAAGTGATCTGATATCCCTGTCTATTGGTAGTTAAAGAGACATTATAAACCAATAGCAATAGGGAGAAGGTAATTGGACCTAGTTAAACCAGTCGGAGCCACCATACCAAACAGAAAAGGAGGTTCTTTAAGGTCCGGACCAGGTGGTTATCCCCCAATGTTGTTGCAGCGATTTTCGAGGCATCAACAGGCCTTTATGAAAGTATCCCTCAAGTCATGATCCCAAAAGAGAGAGATGAGGTGAAAACCACTATCACTAGCTTTTCTGGAATGTCTTCTGTCACTATGGTACCACTGTTCTAACTATCCACAATTGGAAGAAAACTGATTAATCATACCAATAATTGCAAATTATCAACACCAAAATGAGTTCAACAGTTAACTATGAATGGAATCTAAGAATACATGTACAAAAAGGGGAACCTCTGCTGCTAGGGTTAGGCCCTAACCCAAGAGATTCAACCCTCTGAGTCAACTTAGTGCTGGATCAAGGGAATGCTTCTCATTTTCATTAAAATATCAAAAATACACAAGAGCAATCAATAACAATGTCTCAACACGAAAATGCCTCTTGGCTACAATAAACAAAAGTCAAATCCTAATGAGGCTCTAGGCCTTCTTATTTATACAATTGAATTTACGAACAACTTCCTTAAATTTAGGGAGGCTTGGTTCACAAACTTGAGATCAACTAGTCTTCAACTATCACTGCCTTGGCTGCCAATGATCTTAATGGCTTGGCTGCTTGCAACTCTGAGCTGATGAGATTTGATGAATGAATCTTCGAGTGAGTGAGGAGTTAAGGAGGGAGATCCCATATCCTAAAATCCCTCTTTCTTGTCTTCTTCTAGTTCCTACACTTTAATTAGCCAAAATTTTCTCCAAAACCTGCAATTAATGCACATTAGACTACAAGACATGACATCTCATTTTTATCCTTCTCATTAAGCAAAAATATAACAAAACATGTAAATAATTATGAGAAAAGTAGATTTTAGTAAGCTGGAGGGTTGCATTAAGGTCTATATAATTTACCCATTGATGAGCCTTATCACTTCCCACACTAGTTCCTTCCCCTTTGGGATGCCTTCTGGTGTGATTCCCTCGGTTCCTCTAACCACCTCATCTTATGTTTCCACAACTATGAATTTTATGGCTAGTGGTTCAACCTCTTTATAGGGTTTTCCTTTTGGAAGTGGTCATATACCTCATTCTAACCCTTCTTTAGGATCTCTCTATTTTTCTACTTAAGCTCAAGGTTATAATCCTTTTTGTTAAACACACATGGTGAGCTAGAACAAATAGGAAAGATAAATCATGCAGTACATTTTTTATTCACAAATTATGTATATTTATGGTACATTATGTGACCGTTGGGATTCACATCCCAAGGTCTCTTGGAATGCTTTGTCCATTCGGCTTCCACACTAACCCATTTAGGATTAGGTGTCCAACATTGCCCCCCTTAATCCGAAGGGTTATGTATGAGTCCAAGAAGAGAGCTGTAATACAAAATGTGCAAAAATGCATGGCAGCACTAGGTTGAATGTGCTCT